>CACKRE030005129.1:0-15272 GCA_902602495.3 Ectocarpus sp. CCAP 1310/34
GGATAGAGAGACCGGGATGGTTTTTAATGTGAAGACAACAACAACAACAACAACAATCGTGTGTGTGTTTGTGTTTTCGTCCTATTTGTTATGGCGACAGTCCCCCCATTTTTCGTGGTGAGGCGTGTTTCAGCGTATGTAGTAGAGTAGCACTACAACTTTCAGTGTGTTTCTTCGTACAACTACCACCATCCAGGGTCACACAGACAGGAGGGGGTAAACACCAGGGCTTTTTTCTATTGTTTTGTTCTTTTCATGCCCAACCCTCCTGCGGTGCGTGCTGCATTTTATTTTTATCGCGAGAAGGGTCCAGCCGTCCCTTTCCCTCGTCAACGGTGTTAACGTCGAAGTTTGGTACCCACGAGAGCTTGTCAGCTATATTTCGCTTTCACCCGCACATTTCGTAAAATTGTATCCCCATCCATGGGGATTCGAACTTACGACCTCTGCAACTAGCGGATTACGAGGATACCACTAGACCATCGGGGCGACCGGTGTACTTAATCCTGATTCTCACCACCGACGGCTGTACATCGTATCACATGCGAAGGCCCCACACCCTAAGAGGCGAAGTTGTTTCAGCTACGACGTCTCGCTGAGGAGGTGGGTATGGCACATGGATGGGAGAGGGGAAGAGTAGAGAGAGAGAAAAAGCAGCAGCCCCTTGTCATCAAGGTGCACAGCTGTCACGCAGCGCACCACGAAAAAACAACAGCACCTGCGTACAGGGGAAGTTCGCGGGAGGACTGCTGACCCACAGCCAATCACATGAAGCCGCTTAAATTTGAAAAATTCGCCTGCACGAAGTTTCCAGGAAACTTCATATCTCAGAACCTGGCTTCATTAAACCCGAAAATTTGGAGCCCTAGTAGTCCGAAACTGTGTAATATGTACTGTAACTCAATCCTATTTTCCTATTTTTTTCGTGGAGAAAGTGAGCCTTTGTTTCTTGAAAGCAAATTCTTACTCAGAGTAATTACAATAGATACTCTCTGTCCTCCGGCCGTCGCATGATGACATAGAATATGAAATTATTCATTGTGCGTCCCTGCGCTTCGAACAAACGTTTGTTTCCCTCTTCGCAGCATTGCTTGTTCGTACCTCTCATTTCAAACCTCTACCCGCACACACTTTGTGTTCCCTTTTCCCTGCCGTAAGCTGTATGCTCTTAGTATTGCCTCCGGCCTCTCTTTGTGCTTTTCTTCTTTCTTTCTTTCTTGTTCTCCATGCCCTCTCTACGATGATCTTGGACGATACCTCGAGCTCCTTGTTATTTTTGTTTTTTCCTTTGCTGGCTGCCTGCCACCTCTGCTGCCTCTTTGGTGCGGTGCCTACCCTACACTAATGCGCTGGTGCATACTGCACTGCTGTAGTACCTGGTACTGGTGTTCGTTGTCCTTCGATTTTTTATTTTTTTTGTGGGAATATATATGTGTTTGTTTTTCGCCCCCCGTCTTGCTGCACCCCCTGGGGTGTGGTGCAGGGCGGGGGATGCCTGGTCGGCGGGAACCCGGCACTGAACCCTCCGGCGTTGTAGGCGGGTGTGGGAAGCGTTCCCCGTTCTCCTTTTATTTTATTTTGATCGGTCTCCTCGACGCTCTTTCTCGTTTGGTGCGGTAGCTGGTCTTTCTTTCTATCATTTTGTTTCTCTTCCGAGTGGTTTTTGTACCCTATTTTTTTCTGTTTCTTCGTGGGGTCGTGTATGCCGGGTTTTGAGACCACGGGGCTCCCAATCTTTCTTTTTTAGAGCTAAATGTGAGAAACAACAACAACAACTTTGCCATCGCCATTCAACTTGCGAGCGTAGCGGCGACCGCGAAGCAGTACGCCGCGAAGAGCCCCTGTATACTAGGAACAATATGGTGGACGAAGACATGGTATTCCGTAAACTAGTAAAGGGGAGGAAGACGGAACAACAACAACCAGTAGAAGGGTTAGCACATACATACGACGACGGTACGGGCAAGCAAGGAGGACAGAACGCCGACCCACTAGTCTAAACGTCGATGTTAGTGAGTGTCAATGGTATGGTGTACCATTGGGGGTTTCGGTGTACTGAGATGGCATTGTGCTACGGCCTGCCAGTTGACATAGAAGAAGGGGGACTTGGATTCTGGATGAGAGAGGGAAGCGACCGGTGTCGCCCCCCTCGTTATTGGCAAGGGAGTTACCTTCCAGACTTCGTGGAGAATAATAATAAAAGTGACACTTCGGAAAAATACAACGAAGTGTTGTCGACATCAGATCAGTGAGTGGTAGTTTGCAATTTGCGCCACCTCCGTGCTGTGGGCAATTTGCTCGAGGAAAGAGTCGACTCTGGGATGGAGGGATCCGATACTCCATCTACTACAAGAAAGAAACCTTGCTGATTGATGTGGACTACATACACACAGCAGATGGTACCATAGACTAACTAACCATGTTATGTTGCATGGATCGATGATAACTAAAAATAGCACCCGTTGCTTTCATCCAAAATGTATCAGGAAACATAAAATACAAACACAGAAATACTTCTTAGACTACTTGTTCAAGAGCCGACATCCACGGCGTTCGCTGCGGAAAAGAGAGCTATTATTATTGCCGTTGCTGTTACTGTTGGATGGCGTGCATCGCTAATCCCTCCGCGGTTGAGGAACCAATCCGAGTATTATTGCCACAACAAACAGTACAGTCTACTACAGCATCCTCGAGCTGGCATCCTCAGCTAGTCTATCCGTCCCTACTCCATGTGTTCAGTGCAGCAGTAGTGTTTAGTATTGTACGTTCGGCAAGGAAACTTTAAGGAATCTCCCTGAAGAAACGGTGGACTAACAATGGTTTTCCGGTAGCCTTCGCAAGTGAACACGGACAGACTTTTCCAATGGTGGGCTACATGTATTGTAAAGAGTGGTCTGGGTTGCGCAGACAGACACGTGGTCTCTACTGCACAACAGCAGGGCGTCACAGCGAAAGAAATGTTGTTGCGTACCGGTAATGTTTCCCCGGGACGTGTTTTGCCTTCTGACTGTACAAAGAAGGGCAGCTCAAGAAGGGAGCGGCGTCTGCGGGGGTTGCAACTGCATTCCAATAATCTTGCGCAAAAGAAAATAGTTCCTTTTTCTCAAGCAACATACGCGAGTTTTGTGTGAAGAAAACAACAACAAAAACAACAACAACCACTACAGCTGTCTCCACCCGGCACATACACAAAACATCCCCTGGCTTGCCCTGGCCGTGAAAGTATCTCCCTGGGGGCACACTGAAGTCGCAGCAGACACCGTCAGCCTTGCGGTGGAGTGCCCTTGCCTCTCTTGCACAAGTAAAGACGCACAGCAGTAGAGAGTAGAGAGAGATCTATGCATAGAAACATCATGCGCGTCACCTTTCGGGGAGCGGCGACTTCGGTCTTGTTGATTTCAACGGCAAGCGGAGCGAGCCAGGTTCCCTCGCTGGGCTTCTTCGAGCAGACGCTGCTTACCACCGCCGGGCTGGACTTCGACAGCGAGGCCGCCTTTGCGTTTGCGTCCGCCTGGCAGGCCGGGGACAGGCAGGGTAGAAGCGCTCCCTATCTCTCGTGCGTCAAGCATGGTGAGGGCAGGCACGCCTACAGGAAGCTCGAGGGCTTCCTTGGCGCGCGCGCGGTGAGGCCTGTCTCGTCGACGGCGACTCATGGCGCGTGCTTCATGGTGACCGCCTCGCCAGCTGAGGCTACCCAGCTCTCGTCATGGGAAGACTTGACTACCTTCGGGGCGTTTCCGGCTGCCCTCAAGATTGCGCCCGGGCTCCTCGACCATGGCAGCTGCGACGGCTCAGCATCAGCCCGTGACGCAACAACAACAACAACCAGTGATTGTTCTGTCGAGCGGCTGTCAACGACGCACGGCGCGTTGATGCAGGCGGACAGCGCCCACGGTCTCATGGTCGAGCTCTCGCCGGGGACTCTGCCCTCGCACGGTGGTGGCGATGGCAACGAAGCGAAGGCTGATGAATTCATCCAAGAGTTGCTCAACAGCCTGTCTTCGCCCTCGCTGGATCTTCACGCCATGACCTGTTGGTCTGATCTTGTCATGAAGGGCGGTGACCACCTCTTCAGCGCGGCGGGGGCCCTCCGCGGGCGCGAGTGGAGCAGGGCGGCCACACTGGTGAACGAGCGGAGCGAGTCGGAGCTGGAGACTCCGAGCCAAGTGTGCGGGTGGGAGCAAGTTGTTGTCCATCATGCTGCGAACGACGTGCTGCTCGTGGCTGGTGAGTTCGGTCGGACGCGTTTGTTCCTACTCTCCCTCTCCCCTCGCCTCTTTCTGTGTTTGCCTCTCATGTGCCGCCCCTTGTGTTTCTCATACGGAAAGAAGGAAAAACACTCACACGAAAAAGAAAAAATACAGGAGTGTGGCGTGGATGTGTGGATATGCTTGGTAGTAGTGGTACGCATACTGATGCTGTTGTTTCATGCTGCTGCTGCTGCTGCTGCTGCTGCTGCTGCTGCTCCTGCTGCTCGTGTTGAGCCATTTATCTATTTCTTAGTACTGTTGATCGATCAACTCCGCCCAACAACATTTGTGGAGCTTTTCTTGATTCTGTTCGTTTCCCGAACCGAACACACCGGAAGTGTTGAAGTGTTGAAGATTTTCGGGTGGTTTTATTATCCCCGATGTTTCTGCAAGCAACTTGCCACTTGCAACCGCTTGACATGCTCGCAGCAGCAGCAGCAGCGAGCGGATCATGTCACGAAATTTGGGTATCGCTTATCACCCCTCGTTGTTCTGGGTCAGCTTGCGACCACGTCGTTTATTGCGTTCATTAACAAGTACCGAGTTGCAGTGTACGATGCGTGGGAGAATGGGAGTAGGGAATGGATGTACAGATACCTTCTGGTTTGGGTAAATCCTAACCATTGTTTACGCCAAGACAGCAGTACTCGTGGTTGTGCGACAAGCACGATGACTGCTCCGTGGTGGTGGATAGTGAAACCCTCAGTTGTTGTTGTTGTTGTTTCTCACATTAGCCCTGTAGTCTACAATAAATGGGGAGCCTGTGGTCTCAAAATCCGGCACACGCGACGCCGCGGGGAAACAAAACAACAATAGGGTACAAATCACTCGGAAAAATACAGGTAGTTTTCTCTGACGCTATGATTCCATTGTTAAATCTGTCTCTGACTCTTTTCTATGATAGAGATGGACTCGTTGTGTCAGATTAAAAAAAAATGATAGAAAGAAAAGAACAGGTACCGCACCTACCGTTCGAGAAAAGAGCCCTCGGAAACCGATCAAAATACTAGACCCCGAGTGGGGGGAGTTTTTCCGCGCGCACCATTACAACAGCATAACCCTTGCTGCGGAAAGTACCTGCAGTAGGCTGGGTCGTGCGCCCCCCGTGAAGAAGTGTTGCTTTTGTTTTGGTACACACACCCGAAATGTTGTTGATGTGAATCGTTGTTGTCGGCACTCCGTATGCGTTAATAATTAAAGAAGTAGAAAAAAATGCCCTCCCACTCAGAACACAGCAGCAGCAGAATATTTGAACTAGCACGCGAGTTGTCGCCGATCGCGAGCCCCTCCTCACTACGCCCTGTCGTGGTCTGCAAACCGCACGCGAACACCCTCTGTGATATGCAGATAGTGAAAGCCGCGAGCTGTAGAGGAGGAGATGCGTGGTAGCTGGTCTGAACACGTGCCAAGTTGGCCACTCGGTGTGGACGAGGTCAAAAAAAGAATACAGCAGCAGCAGAACCAAACCGACACACACATGCAGCAGAACCAAACCGACACACACGTGTCCCAAATGACAGTTGAAGGACGCCGCAAAGAGAGGACAAACCGGGTGTGAACGAGTGACTTAGGGGTTGGTGCAAGGAAACAACGACGCGAGAAGTGTTCACCTATTAGGAGTATGCTTGGGCACTCGTTTTTTTTTGCAGAACGTCGCCAATTGGCGCAGTTATCGATGAAACGGATTGTGAATAGAGTACATATCGGCACCGAACGCAGCGACGCGGGCACGAAATGAGAAACGCTTGGGTGCGGAATGATGGCCTTGTTACGCTACAGCTTGTGCACTTTTTCGCACCGAAAACGATCATCAAACGGCTTGTTTATCGCTGCAAAGGTGGTGCGAACACACACACACACACACACACACACACACTTCTTGTTCGAAATGAGGATCAGAATGATGGTAGCGAAAACAAGGAGGACACTGGTGAAAGTACTCCTAAACGAACTCGAGTACTAGGTAATAGCCTTGGTAGACGCGTGCATTTTTCGTCTGTTGCTGCTGTTTCTGTTTTTAATCCGAAGGATAGTTTAGCCTCCCCCATGCTGCCCCCTCACGGGGTCCCAGTTCATGGTAGATAGAAGTGTTTTGTGTTTTCAACCGCACTAAGACTGACGTCTTTTCATTGGTCAGCCGGTTAGCGCGGTCGATGCTAATAATAAAAACACACACAAACACACACACACAGACATCAATTTGAGAACAGTAATTCATTCAGGGGTCGGGCTGACAGGCGGTGTTATTCAACGTGCGCAGAACCCAGGCGGGGAAACAAAAAGGACCCATCTAAAACAATTTTTTTGCGAAAAAAAAACTCCGCTATCGCTCCGTTTTTTTGCGCACGCGCGCTTCGCGCGCAGAAAAAACTCCTAAAACAAAAACAAAACTAAAAAGAGAATGCTTCCCACACCCGCCTGAAGAAAAAATCAAAGGGTAACGTACCAGCACCAGGCACTACGCACCAGGGCATTCGAGTAACGGAGCAAACAGGACAAAGAGGCGGCAGATGGGCAGACAGCCAGACGTACAAAAACAAGGGCAACAGCAAAAGTGAGATCAAGGTAACCAACACAGCAGAGTAGGCAGGGAGGTCATGAAAAAAAAGAAACACAGCACAGAGGCCGAAGGCAATACAAAGGACATACATAAAGGAGTATAATAGCATACAGCAGGGAGGGAAACAGGGCGCAAAAACATCAGCCGGGTACAAAGTTCGCCACAAGTCCTGCCTCAGCCGCCCTACTCGCTTCTACAGCAGTGTCCGGTCGCCGTTTCTTCCCCCCCACCGCCGCTTCCCCGACTCTCTTTCTCTTCGGTCCTGAGATGGCCGTACTCTCTGCTTCTGCTTCCCTCGCGCGCTGGCGCTTCGCGGACGCTTCCGCCTCCTGCCTGTGCCATTTCCTCATGAACCATGCCGCCCCGTCCTCGACCTTGTTGTACCACACCTCCGGGTCCTTGGCGCTCTCTTTCCATTTACCCCCTTCCTTTTCGTCTCCCATGTTGAAGGCCACGAGGTCCTCTCCTAGACGAGACACCCAGTCGCTCTCTTTAGAGAAGCGGTATCCNTTTTCGTCTCCCATGTTGAAGGCCACGAGGTCCTCTCCTAGACGAGACACCCAGTCGCTCTCTTTAGAGAAGACGAGAGAAAGAGAGAGAGAGAGAGAGAGAGAGAGAGAGAGAGAGAGAGAGAGAAGAGCACGGCCTCCTGATGCCAGAACAAGCTTCTGTCTGAGGTGCATATGAAGTACTACTCGAGGTACAAGCCTTCTTTACAAATGAAGTCAAGTCGTTGATGCCCGCGGCCAGTTTCCCCGACGAGTCCTCTCTGTACGTCGCCTTGCGTGTGCAGCAGTCATATCAATATTAATTACCGAGTGCCCAACACGCCCGTATGCGTATGTGTCAGAGCCTACCAGCGCATGTATTATACTTCTAGGTTTTGCTGTTCTATGGTTGCGTCCGTTGGGTCGTGCTGATGATGCGTTTGGACGTTCACGTTGATAACATTCCGACACGTGATGTTTGAGAAATGGTCCCGTCATCACCTGAAAAGCTCCTCCCGCAGTTTCTTCAGGTTTGCAACAGCAGCACTTGTGTGACTATTATATATCCTACAATTAGCCCGATTCTTTGTCCATGTGTACGTGCAACCAGATCCAATAACTAAATCGATCGCGGGTTGTTGTCGTTGTTGGTCCAATATGAACGGATCATGCCTGGAAAACAGGACTTAGAAAACACAAGACACCTCAAGCTCTCGGCCACACCGTCAGAAACGTTACAACAAGATACAAGTCCGTGCGATAGCCCCAAGGCAAACCACAAACTAGGGGTAGCTGGGGGGGGGGGGGGGGNAATGTCTTCCCTAGTCTGTCTATCCTAACGATATCCCTTCCCGCCTTTTCAACCCACCTCCTATGCCCCAGTACAGCTACCGTCCTTTCCTCTCTATTCCATGCCTCAAACATCTCCCTGTACGTCCTGGGGGGGCAAGTATCAAAATCGTCCTACTTGTTCTGGTACTCCCACGCACCACCTACAGCATTGGCTTGAACTACAATGTCAATGTTTTTCTTAGGGGGGAGAGCGAGTTGTTCGGCATCCTCTTCGTTGTCGAGTCCTCGAGCTTTCTTTGAAATCGGTCCAGGGGGTGTGATATCTTACGCAACTTACATAAATATGTACGGCGGTATCTACGTTTCAGTGTATGCATACATTAGGCTTCTTGACTGAACACCTGTTCTTTGGTCAAGTTCTTTTGTTTTGGAAATTTTGAACCCCCAAGGTTCTTGAGTGCGGGCCGGGTCATTCTGCAACACAGGTCCTCGTCGGCTTGCCAAAGGAACTGACAGGTCGGCCGTTGATTGACATCTCTTTGCCGTGGAATCGCTCAAGTTAGTTGGGCGGTCGCGCGAATTTCCAACAAATAATCCGTAGTCCGATCTACATGTGCAAGACAGTGCCATTATTTTGCTCAGACTTGACCACCGCGGTGACTTCCTCTCCCTCTATTCGTTCTTTTCGTCGGTAGTGTTGTTCTTGGTCGTGTTGATTCCACGGCATTTTCATTTCGTGAAGCTCGACGCTGTTTTTCAGCAGTCCTCCTTCATGGCTGTCGCCTCATCAGACTACCGCTCCAGAACATGAATCCCAAGGGCATCTTGGCTTCGTCCATCGACCGGCCTGTCTGTCTGCTTATGCCCCTTGCACTTTTATACGTTGAGTTTGCGTTTGAAATCGTTTAAATTGTTTTGCGATGGCGCGAAGCGCTAAAAACAGTGGAAGTAGCAGCAGCAGCAGTTGCACGTTCAGAAAAGCCCTCGCGATGCCTGGCCGTCGGTAGGAGAAAACATGCGCACTCGGAACCAATATTCAGTCGATGTGCGACGCTGGGCCGACTTCCACACTCCTCGCGCCTCTTCTTGATTCCAAGGCCTGGACCACCTGCTGCACGACGGGGGGGAGGTCAGCGGCGCGAGCGAGGAAGAGGCGGCGGAGCTGCGGATGGCGTGCTACATGGGCCTGGTGTCTTTCTTCGCCAGCAGGCACGAGGTGCTGAAGGTCACCGGGTGGAACAGGAAGGTGCGTGAGAGAGAGAGAGAGAGAGAGAGAGAGAGAGAGAGAGAGNAGAGAGAGAGAGAGAGAGAGAGAGAGAGAGAGAGAGAGAGAGAGGCAAGACGCGCTGTTTCTTGATAGCGCAACAGTCGGAGAGGCGGCACTCCGGTGTCAGCGATTTGTTATTTATCCACAACTACTGTAGGACGGTGCGAACACCGGCCGATACCTCTCAGGAAAGCCCTCGACGGGGTGTTTCCGAAATCACCCTTTTCGGAGGTGACACCCCCCTGGTTGTGGAGAAATACTCTATGGAAAAACGCGAACACGGGAGTGCCATCGCTCTGACATTTACGGTAATGCTTGACGTTTACTTTCATCCTTAATGATACTTGAGATTTTGGTGCCCCTCGCCAGGGGTGCGGACAAAAGCGTCCGCGAGGAGAATGAACTTGGTTTTAGCAGGGGGTACGTCAGGGGTAGGGATAGGGATACGAGAGCCCCTCCTCTCTGTTTCATAGGTTTATGCTGGTAGTAAAATCCTTGGCAAGACGGCCCTTTTCGTGGAGGGGGAGGGAGGGAGGGATGCTTGGCTATCGCAGTCGTCGTAACACCTTTTTTTCACGTGCACGACGGTCGAACCATCACGCCATGCCACAGCAGGCGTTCTTGTCATGCACTAGAGGAGCCCTTTTTTTCTGGTGTCAACATTGGCTCCCTTGTTTTTTTGCCACCTTCGGCAGAGCAGAAAGGAACGATTGGCCATCGGTGATCGGTCCTGCGGGAACAACGCTCCGTCCTCTTCAGGACGCGTGGCCATCGGCCTAACAACAAGGCATGCAAGACGTGTGTACGCCCACCCCAACCCCCTTCCTCCCGAACTCGATTCCTTTTTGCCTGTTGCGGTGCTCAGGTCAACCTCAATGCGGCCGCACGAGCGACCATCCAGAGCGCCAGTGTGGATTCGACGCCGCTTACTGACGCCGGCCTGGACGGGTCGGGAGAAGTCATCCAGGTACATACAGAATATTACTTCTTGTCGATTTTTTTTTGTACAGTCTGTAGGTCAGGATGTATACGGGAAAATCACGTGTACTGCATATCGGAAGACTGTTGTACATTAGTTTGTAACTTTGTTTCCGGGTTTCGTTGGGCTTCGCTTGTCTCTTGGAGTGGAAAAAAACGCCAGCTGTGTGAGCTGTTGAGCTGGCAGCTTGCAGCCCGCTGTGGGCTGGTGCTGCTACTGCATTGTCGTTTAGCATCATCACCCCCCTTGATGAAACTGATGTGCTACCATGAGTCCATTCCAGAGGGACCCGTTGAAAAGAGTAGGATCTGCGTAGTGTGTGCGACATCATATCACTGTTGTTCGTGCAGTCCAGACATGGAAGAGCATGGGTCTGCACTGTATCGTATGGTAATCCATCACTCTTGTTCCAAGAGTCATTTGCTCTTCTTTGTATCAACCGGTGCAATTGGTTCGTGGAGCTTTGTGGAAGGCTTGGAAATGAGTCCACGAAGGCTCGCCCAGAATTGAGTGGTCCATTCTGTACGGACCGAAAAATAGTGGTTTCACGAACGCCACCGCGGTTGTGTAACAAGGCGGTACATCTGCGATCTGTCCGTCTCGAACACGCCCACCTTCGCAATGTGTAGCCATCTTGCCGCATGCGCAAAATTTAGAATCACCCCCTCTACCCTCTCTCCGTCTCCGTCTCCCTATGTGTCTGTCTGTCTGTCCGTCTCTCTTTCTCGCCGTTTCATGGTTTTACCGGGGCGTTCCCTGCCACCCCCCAATCACCACTCGTGCTGACTGTGACCGATCGGGAACCCAAGATCATTGATGCCGGCGTGAACGAAACCACGTGCTTCCTGGAGCACGGCGACGGCACCGAGGTCGAGCACGGGTACTACTTCGACTTCGTCGCTTCATCGAACCCTTCCTTCGATAGCTCCTCGGAGTCACGGTCCATGTTCAAAGCCGAGTTCACCGGCGGTGATTTCTTCTACGACAGCGATAGGCGCAAGGTGGGCTGTCGTCATCCCCCATTTTTGTCTGCTGCGTCCGCTCGAAAGGTGTCACAGTGTTGGCTGCACACCGCAGGTTGTTTCGTGGAATTTATCCGGGCTCCAGACGCTCTTGGTGTGAGTGTTTGGTATCTTATTTTCGTGGGGACGAACCGAACGATGCGCGTCTATCTTCGAGGTGTACGAAGGTGGCCAGGATTGTGGAACATTACTTCCAGCGAAGTCGTGCGAGTGCGACGAAGATATTACTCCGACGTGCGTGGATATTCACATTTTTTCATATGTTGGCACTGCTCGCTGTGTACCCTTCCTGACCTTCTTCAAGCGTTCGAAGCGGCATTCATGACACGAGGTGCATCGTTTCGTGGCAGACAATTGAAATCGAACGGCAAACAGACCACACACATTTAGGGGTTTCAGATGAAACGTAACTTGCGTGCAAAGCCAGCCAGCAACGCCAGGTTTGAACCATCAAGAGGGATGTGTGGAGGATTAGAGGTGGGACGCCAAGGATGGGACATGATGTCAACCTGACCTGATTTATGGGGTTCTGTGGAAACTTTCAGCAGGGCAAGACGGTTTCAGCAGGACAAGACGGTTTCAGCGTTGTTATTTTCGTGCTGAGTCAAGTCAAGCCCGTTATTTTTTGCTACATTGCAGAAGGGTTGCCCGGCGTCCTGGGCCTCGTCGATGAGATGCTCCAAAGTGCGGTGGACGGCATAGGCCTCTTGGAGCGATCCTTGTCGCGGCTCACCACGCTGATCCTGGCAATGGTACATTATCATACTAACGAACGAGCTCTGTGTTGCCCGCTTGTGGTGCTGTGCGCCCATGCGTCTATCAGGTGATCCAGTACATCGATCTCATCAACCCGGATACGGGAGACGGCTCCAGCTCTGGCATGCCGTTCGTGTCTGCTGACTCGTTCGTAAGCGACGACGACTTAGGTAAGTCAATCCCCAAGAGTTGATTGCTAATTTATCCTCGACCCGTATCTATTGATAGAGATGGGTTTGTCGTGCTCTATTGAACCTAGAGAGATCGGAACTTTTTTTTCAATGTGAAGACAGCAACAAAAAGGAAAAAGCATTATATGGGTGTACTAGAGAGATCGGAACGGTTTTGTCAATGTGACGACAAGAACGACAAAAACAACAACATATAGAGAGGAAACCAAGTTGTGTGTATGATAAATCGGAGGTTCGCGAGGTCGTGTGTACGCGCTGACACGGCGATGCTCGCAACCAACCCAGATCGAGTCTTCGGGGTAAAACGAACCCTAACCATATCACTACGTCGACATCAAGTTACATAAGTCATCAACACAAGAGCCCCCCCCCCCCTCCCCCCCGGTATCCGCTCTCAATCGATCAAAATGTGATCAACACAGCGATCGAGGTTTGGAAAATGAAGACCAACGCATGGAGAAACCGCGAAACCGATGAAGTTGGCTCTTGCTATGTGTAGCTGCTGCCCTGAGCGCCTCTCTTCTCACTCTCTCTCTCTCGCTCCCTGTGTCTCTGTCTCTCTGGCAACGAAGAAAAATCGGCAGCTCCACGCGTGTACAGCAATGTTTTTTCGTACAACCACAACAATTTTTTGAGAAGTTTTCGTCTTCAAAGTGCCTGTCTCGCGACCAGCTTTTTGCCTCTTCGTCCGACTTTTTTTTTTCCTTTACCGCTATAAAAAATAAAAATACCACCGCCACCAGGCCATGGTACGCATACCGCCACCACCGTCGCCGGGTCGACGATTTCCTCCCCCGCCGAGCTGGTGTCGTGCGCAGACAACGGCGAGGTCATCGGCTGCGCCGGGGGCTGCATCATCGAGTCAAGCACCGGCTCGACCGAGGCGGACTACGGGGAGGACATCAACCGCCTGTGTCCCGCGTTCGGCTGCTCCGGCGACCAGTGCCTCCCGGACGACACCGCCAACACCCTGTCGGAGCACGGCGGCATGGCCCAGGGCGCCAAGATCGCGGCGATCGATATCTTCTACGGGGACTACAGCTACGGCGACCTTGCCGGGAACGGCCTGTGGGAGACCTGTGCGGACGCCGGCTGCAAGATCCACTCCAACTCGTACGGCGTCGACCTGCGGTGCCAGCTGACCGCGCTGGACGTGCTGTACGATGAGTACATGTACGAGGTGAGTCCGCAAAGGGGAAGGGGAGGTAGGTAGATGGTGTCGTGTTGCTTCGCTTCTACGGCCTGTGCTGTTTGGATTTTCCGAGGGCAGCAGGGTAAGGTGGGGATCGTGTGGTGTTTGCTTGCTTTGCTATTGGTGAGGGGGGGGTCGGGCCCTCTCGACATGTGCCTGCTGTGCTCTTGATGGTTAGAGCACCCAGTGGGTAGTTGGCCTTTCACCACGGAAGGCGTCCGCGTCATCAGTGCGGCCGGTGCAAATGGTAGAAGGTAAATGACCGGAAGGGTTGTTCTTGATGTGAAGACAACCCTGTACAAAACCGTCCCAGTTGCCCTTGAACCGCTGACGGCGTCTCGTCATCAGTTGGACCGGTACGGATGGTAAGACGTAGTGGGCAGAGACCGGAAGGATTGTTTTTGTTGTGAAGACAACAACAGCAATTACATCAACAACATCCCTGTACGGGAGCGCCATCGCAAACGAAAAGCGAGTTTCACCATGAAAACGGGCGTGCCCGCACTGAGCGGCTTGTTCTCGGGGTGTTCTTGTCTCTAACGGGGTACCAGTACCACTTGTTATGATAGCAGCCAGCACACATGGGCGTTGACAGCAGTCTTGCCGCCAATTTGCCGCTGTGGAGGATCTACGTCAGAACCGGCTCAGGAGGAGGGATATCCTGTAGATTTAGGAATATTTTTGAACAGAGGGTATCGTCCTCCAAAGATGGGACTACCGCGGAAACGGACGCCTCCATAACACGTGACCTGAGGAATCGAGCGCCGTACAGTACTTCCTGCTGCCATGCTTCGCCAGGACGTGCGGGTCAGGTGTCGAACAATCGGGTATATGATGCGGTCTCGAAGCTTACACAGCCATCTTCTTGTATGTGCATCTGTTTCTTTGTCTTGGTTGTGGTTTTCGCGAGATATGATCAAGTCAACCCATTGCTTGTCCTTTCTACGTGTACGCGCGTTTCCTCGGCGCTATGTGTCGCTCCCTGCTGCTCGCCCTTAGAACCAAGAACATCTGCTGCTTTTCTCCGCCGGGAACACTGGATGGACCACTGACCGCGATACGTGCACGATCGATTCTCCGGGAATCGCGAAGGTACACACACTCTAACACGTCATGATTGCTGCCCTTTGTGTCGTGCTGCGGCAGAGGCACCAAGCGTACTACCAACAATTTCCGACGACGCTAAATATACAAACATATTGAGTGGTTCGACGCGTAATTATGTAGTTATAGCGTCCCGCTTAGAGGAGGATCTCTTTGTTTTACTCGAGCGGTAGCCTCTTCCACTCGCCTCTCTTGTACGGCAGTATTGAGCATCGGTCGTGTCCATCAACGACGTCATCCCCAGCAACAGCCACTACCACACAGGGCAATGCGGCCACCACCACATAGGGAAAAGGTTTTGAACCTAACGTGAGTTCATTGTTTACCCCCGCGACGCGTCTCTTCCTACGTGACACGTTAAATGCGCTGTGTATGCGTTTGTGCTACCTGTGTACCGTCCGTCCGTCCACACCACACGTGCCCCTCACGGCTCCTGTTGACGCGCTTCTACCTGATACGCCAAACGGCCCAAGCACTACTCTTGTACTTTGTACTCTCCCCCCGGTCTAACAAGGCATACAGAACAAGGGTACACCCCCCTCCCCCCTGACAAAGTAGGAAGGAACGATTGGCCATCGGTGATCGGTCCTGTGGGAGCAATGCTCCCTCCTCTCGAGGACGCGTGGTCAATGGTCTAACGGTTAAGGCATGCAGTACGCCCCCCCCCCCCT
>CACKRE030005129.1:45155-64497 GCA_902602495.3 Ectocarpus sp. CCAP 1310/34
CCCTACAGGTGTACACCCCGAACGACAGGTTCCCCAAGGGCGGGAAGATGTCGCAGATGCTGGACGCCCTCGACATCGGCGACACGATCGACATCAAGGGTCCGGTGGGGGAGATCGTGTACCTCGAGCCCGGGCAGTTCCTCATCAAGGGCAAGCCCAGGAACGCCAACAAGCTCGCCATGCTCGCGGGCGGGACCGGTATCACTCCGATGTACCAGGTCATCAAGGCGGTGCTCAGCGACCCCGCGGACAAGACGTTGTGCAGCCTGATCTACGCCAACCAGATGGAAGAGGACATCCTTCTCAGGGACGANGGGGGGGGGGGGGGGGGGGGGGGGGGGGGGGGGGGGGGGGGCTCCGTAGGTCGGCGACTGGACGATTAAATGTGGCACCTCGGCACTTGCCTTGGTTTCCGGTAAATCGGAAGCCTAAGTGTTGTTTTCACGAGGCGTTGCCAGCGGCGTTTCGTGCTGTTGTCTATTCTGACATGCTGTTCAATGGCTTCCCGTGATGTGCCAATTTTTTGTCGCGCCGCTGTTGTTCAAGCCGACATGCTGCTGACATGCTGCTGACATGCTGCTGACATGCTACTGACATGCTGCTGACATGCTGCCGACATGCTGCTGACATGCTGCTGACATGCTGCCGACATGCTGCTCTTCACTCAGAGAGTAGAAGACGACTAATTTGTGCGTGCCGAGTGGCCGGCAGAACAACATCACGGTGACTGCGTGTCGATCTCTGTGGTTCATGGGGTCCCGAGTGCCGCTCTTAATCGATAGCATGCCCCACCGGTCTCGGTTTGTTCTATTGTTGTGATTTTCCTTCTATCGTTGCAGCTGGACGCCTTGGCCAAGGCGAACCCGGACAGGTTCAAGCTGTGGTACACGCTCGACAGGCCCAGCGGCGACTGGAAGTACGACAAGGTGATGACAATTGATCGAGTAATGGGTGATGAGCATGATGAGGATGATGAGGAGGATCAGTGGTGATGAGGATGACACCGCAACCAACATCGGTCCTCGTTTCGTATGGGGTGTCGCAGTATCTGACCTTTAGCGTAGGATGCATCATGACGTGTTGGGTATCGTACATGCTCTGAGCTGATCTCCAAAGGTCGAATTTTCTGCAGCACAACCAGCGAAGGTGTAGTGTCGCAGTGTTCGGACATCTTTGCTGCATGAGCGAGCATCTTCTCTCTCAAATGTAGAAATGAGACATGACGACGAAGACTCAGCGGGTTCCCCCTTGTCTCCTCCTCCTCCTAAAGTCACTCCTTCCCTCGCCTGCCCTTTGTGCTTGCTGCGGCGTGTTCCTCGTTGGTTCGGGCGAATGACGGAACCAACCAACCCGACCAATCACAGGGCTTCATCTCGAAGGACATGTGCGAGGCGCACCTCCCCGAGGCGTCGCCGGAGACGATCGCGTTCATGTGCGGACCGCCGGCCATGATCAAGTTCGCCTGCATCCCAAACCTGGCCAAGATTGGCTACGGCAAGGACGACTGCATCAGCTTTTAGACATCTTCTAGACTTGTGGAAGCCATTAACGAAAACGACGACGCGTGGAAGCATAATTCATTACGGAAAAAGCCGCGTGTTAGTTAGGCGGGGGGGGGGGGGGGGNNNGGGGGGGGGGGGGGGGGGGGGGGGGGGGGGGGGGGGGGGGGGGGGGGGGGGGGGGGGGGGGGGGGGGGGGGGGGGGGGGGGGGGTGGAGGTGTTCGCCAGAGGCAAAAATATCCGTCTCGCGTTGTGAAGGAAGCAGTTGGAAGGAGGAGAGAGGGACGAAAAATACCTTCGCTTTCTGAGGGAACTTTATTGATTTTTGTTGCGTAGCCCAGTGTTTGACGGGAAGGCTCCAGAAGAAAAAGTACCGAAGCGGAGACCCTTCTTGACCTGGAAGAATGACAAGCCGTACGTATCTATGTATGACTGCATGCCATGTCAGACCTACAAGAGTGCTCGTTTTGATTGTTTTTTTTGCGGGGGGCGAGTGTTTCGGTGACGCGCGTTTTTATTGCGCATGATGGTGATTGAGGCTACGCCCTTCCGCGTTGTGAGCTGGCGATGCCGCCCGCCGTGCTCAACTCGCTTTGGCTAGACAGACGGAGGGGTTTGTGGACGGACGGATGCTTGGTATTTTGCCGCTCAAGCGAAGCATGCGCAAGCACTTTTGGCACTTTTGCCTGTTTCCCGGGAGCAAAGAAAGCGAGGGGTTGTTTTCGCTGTGAGGAGGAGGACACCAAGGAGTATATCAAAACCATAGACGGGTGTAGGCTGGATCGATCGTTAACATGCTCGTGCCCGACAGCGTGCCATATGGCGTATGTGGAGACCGCGGTCGATGGGGAGGGGGAGGGGGCGGGGGGTATGCTGTTTTGTCTTTTCGGCTCTCGTACGATGTCAGGGGGCCGGCAATAGACTGGTGGCTTGGTGGTGGGAACATATTCTTTTCCTAGGATAACGATCAACGCCCTTGCAAGTTTCGGTGTGCTGTACGGAGAACACGAAAGGAGTACACACAAGATTGACGGACGGGGGCGTGTTTTCCCAAGGGACTAGCATAGCCAGTACAGGGGCGCGACGCGGGCACGTTTTGCTCCCTGCATACGGCACCTACCTAATGATAGGCGTGGCCACCTGCCCAAGGTTCCTGGGTTATGTATTGTGGCACACCCTCGAGACCTGTAGCTGGAAATCTTGCCTCTGCCGTCGTCACGTTCGGCAGTCAAGCCTGTTTTCTTCGTTTCACGTATTTTTTCTTCCTTTTGTACATCCAACGATTTTTTTTACTTCTTGTATAAGTTTGGCGTGGCAGTGCCCGTCCGTCCGTCGAGAGCGACCAAAGGAACGTAACAGAGGAATCCAATAGTGGTGGGTCATGATTTGCAGTATCGCGATTCACAGCAGTAGATACCAACTTAGGGGTTGGTAGTGCGTTCGAACAGCGTAACAAGTGTAGCTTGGTGTGCGGGCACTCATCATCAGACCGACGCATGGGCCTTTTAGTGCGCCCGTCGTTTGACGGCATGTTTTTTGCTCTGTAACGGAGGGATGGATTGATGCGTGGTGTGACCCATGGTTGATTTCGGTCTTCGAAAACCGGTGCGCGGATCGACTTGCTTTCGTGAAGCATTTCTGGCAGTTAGGACTGACTGCGGCTCGCTGCTTCTTTTTTTCCCTGTACGCTTTTATGAGTCTTGTTCCTGTTGCCGGGATGTGGACTCTGTGCCTTCTTTTTCGCCCATTACGCGGGGGGAGTGGGTAGCGATCCAGCAATATCTGCAGGAGGAACCGTCGGTGCCAGAGAATACAGGTGTCAATGAAGGGCCCAATGTTGTTGAGGAATTTTTCCTCGACATCTTCGCACACCAGCAAGGACCGTTGTCGGCGCTCCGGTCGAAAATTGTATGTGAGAAAAATGCTAGATTCCCTTCAAGTAAGCTCGATCGATGGTGGTGCCGGTATTGTCGGGCGTAATGAAGTATGTACAACGCCGGAGGGGTTTCTCTTCCCTCTCTCAAAAGACAGCGCGCAGGCCTGGTGTATGTGTGTTTAACCCGATATGACTTGTAGAAAACGTGTACATCACGTGTTTTTGGACGGTGTGTACTGGAAGAATTAATGGATAAACGTATTCAAGCCAGCTCAATTCAACTCAATACCGCACGTACCTTTTGTACGAGTCCAGCCACCTACCTACGTGTGTCCGTTCTTATCGTGTCGGGGCGGCATGCATGGTGGTTCTGGTGTTTGGGCGCGATGATTATGGTGGTTTATTTCCGCGGCTAGAATGTTCCATCATGCCGCCTTTCATTGTAAGCCTTGTTTTCGCGCCCTAGGAACGGATGTGATGGATGATGAGGACGGACGGCGACGAATGAACTCATTGATTGGTGACAACAATGCCTGACGTAGTAGTAGTAGGCATTACGATGTGGCAAAAATAAGAATGGTTTCCTTTCCTTGCCTTCTCCCCTCAGGCTGGGTGCGTTCCCCTCGAGCCGAGCGTTTCTTCTTCTAAAGGAAGGAGCACTCCCTCCCTTCATGGTGCACCGAAACGCCTCCGTCCATGGATGATTTGACTTTGGGTAGAAGCGATGCCCCAAATTGTCAAGGAAGGGCAACGAGACGCGACGACCACGCCATCACACCCACCCCGTTTTTTTTTTTTTTTTTTTTTTTTTTTTTTTTTTTTTTTTTTTTTTTGCGACGGCTCAAGGAGACCGACGACGACGTGCTTTAGTTTTTCAGCGCGGTCGACGCTGGAAATGAAGACAGCACGTTAAAAACACGGGAATCATACTAAACTATCTCCACGCCCGTCCCTGATCTGCCACTCACTTTGTTCCTCATAATGTTCTCCATCCAACAAAAGAGGTATCATAGGTCCGTACGTACCCGTACCCTCCTTGAGGTGCGGCGGGGTTCAGACCGCAAGCAGTATATTTTTCGCCTATTTCGTTGGCGGGGTGTTGAGAAAATCATTCGCGATCTTCCTGTGAAACGCGAAGAACACGTAGAGACAACAAAAAACCGACTTCTGCCGTGGCAAGGCGGGTACTTACGATGTTGTTGCAATGCATAGTCGTCGGAACAACTACCCCTACCCAAAAAGAAAAGGGCACCTTGGCGCTGCGAAAAATATCGGACAAAGACCATCATACATGATCAACTGCAAACAGATACCAACGCAACCAACAACGAGCGACAAACCGAACAAGGCCAACGATGCATCCAAGAAGAAAGCGAAAAAGCAGTATCGAAGACACTTTCGGTATACATGAGAGTTAATGCGAACAGACAAAAAACGGCCGGCAAACGTACACTGAACGCAGTGCTAACCCCGTCGCGTGCGCTCTGGGGGACAGGAAGGACTAAGAAAAGATTGCACCAACGTGCGCATAACAACATTCATTTGATATGTTTCTGTCTTGCTATCATTAGGACAGAAAAAAAGAAAACAAGACCAGCATACATACAACATTTACATACCTACTGTACGTCTTAAGTAACCTGTCAATCGATCAATGTGGTAAAAAAAAGCACAGCGAGTTGTCAATGTGATGGTCCTACTTTCGTTGACTTTTTTTAAGAGCAACGTACGGTAGGAAAGGAAACACACGGGCAGGGGCAGATGAACCAACCGAGGCGAGTGACCGGGAGGTATATCCTACCCAGTAAACTCCGATCTATGTAGATAGGCACGTGACGTGATTGTGCTCTTGGCAGAGCTTCACAAGCCTCATATGCGACGAAAAAGATAAAAAAGAGGACAAACGACTGACAGACGTCTGTAGTATAACTACTGTACCGCCCTGAAGGCAGCTAAGGCTCATTTCTTTTCTTACGCACAGATCGCAACAAGCTTCCAGCCCAACACACCAGAGGGACCAGATCAGCCTACCATCGGCGACGAGGCACAGCAACAACAAGGCAAGAGGTCTTCGACCTTCGCAAACAATATTCCAACTGTCTGTCCCCGCGCACGCACGTGCATTGGTGTACGCCTACTCTGGCCCTTCCTTCCGACAAAGAAGTGTGGTAGCTCTCGCCGCAAAGAGTAGGTAGGGAGAAACACAAGAACCGAGGTAAACACGCAACGGACTTGGCAGCAGTTCTCAATGAAGCATACATTTCCAAGCACACATACATGTATCCCTTGCGCCAACGAGTTGGAGCGCGCGAAAACTATCTCACAAGGGCATGTTCGATGCCCTGCCTCTGTTCTCGCCATGTTGTCAGTCGCCCGACCCCCCCTCTTCCACTTCATCTTGTTGCCTCCACTTCATCTTCTGCCGTGACATGCACAATCTGTCCACATCAATCACAGGTAGCGAAAGGTGAACGCCACACGTCCAGCGCCAAAACAATGCGCCCTTGCTTCGGCTCACAGGCAAACACAGCTCCTGATCGACGCGATAACCCTCGCCAGAAACCAGGGCCTAGTAGTGCTGCTGTGTCGCGAAACATCATCATGTGTTTCACCCCCCCTGTGAAAGGACGTGGGGCGAGAGGAAAGGGAGGCAGCTTCAGACGAGGACGTGAGACTGCTGATCTGTCGAAAAACGCCATCCGTCCATGTCTTTCGCCGGTAAGGACGTACATACTTGGGGGGGGGGGAGGACGGACAATACACGAATCGATTGGTAGACTAATAAACTAGAGAACACCACCAGCGGGACGGCACGAAATTGCGAAAATAATCGTTTACGGAGGGTGCCTGCATCCGGCTGTCGAGCTACCGCCTGTTTTTATTGTGGAACGATGTTTCTGAAGGCAGTCGACATCATGATTTTGGACTGGGGTCGTGTCTTCGGCTGGCTACCGTCACATTTGTACCTTTTTTGGGTCCCGCCGGTAACCACAGAAGGAAAAAGGTACAGCAGGACCTGGTACTAGCATGCACCTTGAGTTGTACGGAGAGGGTATAGAGTAGGAGACGTCACCCACACGGTTTATTTCCCGAAATAGTTAACAGTCAGTTGTGAAACTCAGGTTGCAGGACCAGCTTGCAAGACTCTACTTCGGTCACCCGCCAAATAATGGTACAAAGTCTGTTGGCTCTGAGCTTACCAAGTGTAAGGTATTCTAGAAGGACCTCTTACAGTAGTTGGGCGCCACGCTTGCACAATGAATGAGGAGTCCAGTGAGTTCAAGCCTTCGCACGCAAAACGGGGCACACATGGATGGATACTGCTTGTTGTGCAGAAGGTTGCACTGGTGGCCAGAGGGGCAGGTCGGGCACCAACCACAACCTGGGGGGGGGGGAGGTTGGGAGGCCGAGTTCGACCTTCAACCTATTTTTTCTTCAGGCTTGCAGCCCGCCGTGTTGCCGTGTTGATTGGCATAACGCCACTATCCAAGATGCGGGATAACGTGCAGACGTTGGGCCGCAACCTCCTGCAACCTGCCCCCCAGGTTGTAGTTGGTGCCCCAACCTACCCACAACCTGTCTCTGGCCACCAGTGTGAGGTATAACGAGAGCGTGCATGAAAAAATTTCGACGTAACACACCGCAAGAGGGCGGAGAGATGGCACGCTCCCTAGACCAACTACAAGGTAGGTACGATCCCCATATACCAGCACACAAAGAAAGCCCGATTGCTGCGCGACCAAGATGGTGAGGAAAGAGCCCGATACAGACGTTTGTCTGTCTACGGAAAGCCCTCGACGAGGATGTTTCGAAATATCTTTAGGAGCAATCTTGCTTGTGGAGCATTCGACCTTTTGAAAGTCGGTCCAGGAGGGGTGCCATCTCTCCGCCTCTTTGAAAATGGAACCAACAGCAGGTAAGGTGACCAATTCGCGGGGGTGGGTGGCAGCCTAGAGGGGCCCCTAAGGCGGGCCGGGCCGTACACCACCACCTAAGTCAAGATGTTAGTGTAGACTATGCAACTATTATTTGTGGCAGTAAAATACCTGGACGGGGGGCGTGATGGGGGTGAAGTTGAGTCCCCCCCCTCTCTTGCCGGACCGCCTTCGCGAGGTTGTGCCGCGCTTTGCTGATATACCACCCACGACTTTCACGTCAGAAATGCAACGGTCCCGATTCCACAATCGACAAAAAAAAAAGAAGCACCTTTGGGGCCCTTGGTTCACTCAGCGTGGAGTCGAAAGCTTTTGCAATGGGAAATGGACAAAAGTGGGTATACCCACCCCTTTCTCGGACAAAAGTGGGTACTCGAAAATCCAGCTCGCGCGCAGTCCATGTGCGACCCCCACACGACTCAAAACCCCATTCTGGCACCAGGGCGACATAGCCAGGGACCATACACAGCACGGGCATCGATTTTTTTCCACTTCCAGGCACACCTTTGGCCCTAATACCGCCGCGGCGCGCAAGGCCTCAACAGAGTGCCCACTTCTGTCCGACATCGTGGTGGGTATACCCAGCGGCTTCTACTAATTTTTTCATGTACCCACTTGTGTCTATTTTTTGACCCACTTTTGTCCAAATTGTACCCACTTTTGTCCACTTACGGACAGCGGAAACCGAGCGGAAATCGACCTCCACGTCACCGCACGGCAGAACATCGAATAGCCTCGGAACGTCTCAGAACCTCCCAACACCGTTTCCATGGCATCTTTCGTATCCTGGCTGCCGACTGCGGACCGACCGCGGAGGAACATGTCAGAAACATGCCAGACCCCTTCGGTACAGGCACGGGAAAATATACGATACCCGGCACAGCTTGCCGGCGGTACCTTCCCGACGGGAAGATACTGCCGGCAAGCCCCGCCGCCGGCAAGCACGGCATAATGCGTGACACACAACGGACAACAAAACCAACGGGTCGCGCATACAGAACAAAAAGACGCGCATCCATACAGCAACACCACCACACACGCACACAACACACGACGAGTGCACACCGACTCGCGAGGGCAGCAGTAGCATGTCGAGGCAGTTTGCCCTGCAGGGCGCCGGCGCAGGGCCAAGCGCGGGCGCACCTCCGTCAACTGCTGGCGGCGCCATGAGATACGGTCAGATTTTTTCGTCATCTCGGGAGTTCAAACGGGCGATTGAGCGGTGCATGATCTCGACGTCTCGGCAGTGCCGCCTCGACAAGAGGGTTAGTGGCGGTCGGGGCAAGCTCCACCGCTGCACTGGAGCAGTGATCAACGGGAAGGCGACATCCGGCTGCCCGGTACTTGCCCGGGCGTGCAAGCTTCACGATGGCACCTGGAAGGTGACGGAGGTCGTCCTGGATCATGTGGCGTGCACAGGCCAGGCCGGGAACAAGAAGCAGCGCATCAACCGCCGCTGTGTGGAGGAGGAAGCGGCGGCGCTTGTGAGCTCCAACCGTAGCATCACCTGTCCGGCACTCGCGAAGACTCTAAAGGCTACCTCCGGCGTGGACATTAGCGAGAGGACCGCTGGCCGGATGCGCGCGGACATCCTTGGGAAGGGCAAGGACACGATCGCGAAGGAGTACCAATTACTCCAGAGCTATTGCGATCTTTTGGGAAGGGACAACGGCAACGTTGTCGAATGCAAAGTGAGTATAATGTGTCCTACGTTAGAGTTGGAAAGTCCGTACCGTCGAGATGCCATGGAGGTGCTCGTGAGAGTGGTTCTATACTGCTGTACTTCTTTTTCTTCCCTGGCATCCTACAACGAAGATGGAGTGCAGTAAGCTGCGCTGCTGATCCGTCAGGTTTTTGCGATGTTTTCCCGCTCTTTTCGTCGCAAATGTTGCTGCCGCCCCTACATCTCGCCGGTTGTAATACCGATGTAAGCCAATGCATAGACGTAACACGCATCAGTTCTAGGCGTTAGGCGACTCTTGCATTGTTTGCATGCAAGCAGCCCTGCACTCGCCGTTTTGGTCCTCGTCCTGCTGGTGGCATCTTCCCTACTCGGCATGTAGAATACCTTCAAAATTTGAAAAAGGGGCGACGCAGGTGTAGGGAAGTATGGGGGGGGGGTACTGCTGCACAGAGACGAGCAACACCAACTTGTTTTCTTACCCTCTCTCTTGCTCCCTACCCCTTTCCGTCATGCTGATTTGAAACAATTAAACAGTGGGACAACGCAGGCAACTTCGAAAGCCTGTTCGTGATGCTCGGCGCGGCGGCGCGGCAGGCAACTGCCGGCGTTCAGCAGGTAAATTGCGAGCTAGCAAGTGCCTGTCCGCGGGTGGTTCTCGGTTTTGGTCTTAGCGATTGTTACAGGAAGACTTCGTGACTTTGTGCGACACTCTTACTTGACACGGAAAACATCGAAAACAAACGAAATATAAGTCCGGAGGTGCCCCCCCCCCCTGCTCGAAGAATTTGTAGAGGGGGGGTACGCGGGGGTTCCGTGTCATGCAGGCATGCGGTGTGACTGCACCTACTGCTGTGCAGCTACAGCAGATTTAGACAAAGCGAGAGATACGCACAGCTGTGTGACATACAAAGGCGTGCCCCAGCAGCATGAACTGTAACTGTGAATGTGTGTGGTTGTACGTTTGTTTGACGAAGATCATGTAAACAAGCAGTGTAGTTTGCATACAAGCGCCTTTGTCTTCAGCAGCAGCAGTAGTACAGTAGTGTAGTAGTCTCTGCTCTGCTTTCTTTGCATATGAGCAGCCGTTGGCACCCGTTGTACGAAACATGTAGGTCACAACAGTCTGTTGTGTGCTGGGTTTTACTGCAGTACGCGTTGCATGCTGGATGGCGTACTTTGCTTGAGTCCGCCACACGTGCCGGGAGGGGGGGGGGGGGGGGGGGGGGCTACTCATGTTGTGCACGCTGTAGTCGTTAGACCATTGACCTCGCATCCCTACAAAGCCGGGCGGAAACACGCCGGGTTCTCACCGGACCAGGCTCTCACATCACCAAGCGCGAAGCGCCGTGAGGTATTCGGCGAGTCGCATGAAGGGTGCGCTGTTACCTGCTAAGGGTGTTCGGCATCTGTGCTTACTTCCTTGCGTATGGATGACAGCTGCGAATGACTTCATTTATTTTCTGTTTGAAGCACTTTGTAACTGCCTCGAGGGTGCGCGACGAATGTAACACAATCTGGTGCGATCATCCCCTTGGGGCGGAGTGAGCGTTCTCGACCCCGCACAACAGTCTCTACTCGATCACCACTAAGGTTATCGCCAAAAAAGACAAAGGCAAAATAAAACGGTAACCTGGTTGTCGAGTTCACCAAGCGATCGGCTTGTTTTACAACGTCGTTGTCAAGCGGCGAAAACCCAACCCCGATGGCAAACACCGGGGGGCAAAACGGCACGGGACAGGACGGTTGGGGGGGGGGGGACCCCCCCTCTCGAGCCACGAGTGGTTTGCCTCGTCAAGCACAAGCAAGCAAGCGAACATTCAGTTGGACGAGTGGTTGCACGTGTTGACGTCCTTTCGCGCATTATTCGCGCCCATCCGCGTCGGTGCTTCTTTCCTCTTCTTTTGATGACCCACCCCTCCCACCGTTCCTCCCTCACGCTCTCCCCGTCTCTCTTGCTTCTCTTCCCTCCATCCCTCCGTTTCTTCATTCGTTCAGGTTTTCGCGATGGATGCTGCAGCCTTCCACGACGTGTGGAACGGCCAGTTCGGGGCCATCTCCTTCAAGGACGCCAACAACAAGATCATCCACGTCGCCACCATGGTTCAAGCCAAGGAGAATGCAGCCATGTACACCGAACTCCTCACCAGGGCGATGCAGTTCCCCGAGCTGAAGACCATCCTCAACAACGTCAACACGACGTGCTTCACCGACAAGCACAAGGGTTCGGACGCCGCCGTTCCGAAGATCTGCCCGCTGACAGAACACCGCCGTTGCGTGGAGCACCTCACCAGGACTGTAGGGTGCATCGGACCGGTGAGTCTGCCGCTACGGCTACGCCTTGCCGTGACTGCAAAAAGTAATTAAGTAGTCCGTTAGCATCATGTGCACAGGAGTCCCCCGCAGATAACGGTGACCAACCTTTTTCTCGAGTGTGTGTTGCCGGACGAGTGTTAAGAGGTGTTTTGGTACCGGTCTAGGCGGTTTGGGATTTCTACATGACTCATTTGGGGTGTTCGCAATGGTTTATTTTTCGGTACTTCGGCTCGTAGCAATCTGACAGCGTACTTCAACCTTGCTTGGGATTATTCGTTTGGGCTGTAAGGGCTGCTCGACTTACTTAGCAATTCTTCGTGCGGGTGCGGCACGTGCATGATTGTGTCCAGAGCGTTGGCGTGCATGAACCGACGACTCTCTCGCTCTCTCTTTCGCCCCGATAGTAAGGCTCACCAGTAAGTTATCGTCGGTCTGCACTCGGCCTAACCGTACGCGAACCTCCCGTGGCATGCTTGTCTCTTTCCGTACGTACATATGCTTTGCAGAAAGGGAGGTACCACGTGTACCAGGCGGCGCAGGCGGCAACCAAGGCTCTCTTCGACCACCACATGAACGAGGTAGAGAAGTTGAACCCGAAGGCATTCATCGAGCTCAACAAGCGTGAGCACAACACATGGGCGAACTACGCGTGCAGGAAGAACGTCATCTGGGAGCAGTCGGGGTCCAACATGGCCGAGTCGGTCAACAGTCTCGTCGGGAAAGAGGTGCAGATGGCCGTGGTGTGTTTGTTAGGAATACTTGATAGCTGTCACGACGCCATGCACTTTAGATCGACGGCTGTTTGTATTTTGACACCGATACAGGCTATGTGATCCGATTGGGAGCCCTCGTTCACGTTGGCGTTCCCTCCTATCATTTGTTTTGTTTTTGATGCCCGCGTAGCATAGAATCAAGGGCAGGGTAGTAACCTTCTTTTGTTGCTTAAACCAGGGACTCCCATGATACGTCGAACGCCTTGCATAGGAAGCGGCCCCAGGCACGGCTGGTGTTGGACGTACCCCCTATAGCCCGCCATCAAATCCGTATTTGTTTTTCCGTTTCGCCGTGCCGTTGAGACAAGAAACTTATCACACTACCCTCTGGCCCCCCCCTCTTCAATTCGTGCTCGACGCAGACAAGATCGAAGTCGGTGTTGGGATTTGTGCACGACATCGTCCTACAGACGGCGAGGAGGCTGGACGAGGCGGCCAAGACCAAGATCGGCGACCACAACGCTCTCGTGACGCCATTTGCGACGAAGACCTGGGAAGCGGAGTTCGTCCTGGCAGACAGGTAAGCGCGGCACCATCAGGCGTCTTGCGTTCGGCATGAACTTTGTTTCGTGGAAAATTATCGTCGTCCCGACGCCATGGCTCTAAACTCGTAGGCGGCTGTGTCTGGCCAGATGTTGGCATGGCCCCAGACTCATGGGTTGAGTGGTAGCCTATCCCCGTACTTATTCGTTTGACGCACGGGTTCCCGAAACCACAAGCAAATTCTGCACGTCAGGTGTACATACTCCGACGTGGTCCACTATCGAGTAGTTCCGATATTTTCGTGGCTGCCCACAATGTTTCCGCCCTTCGGTGCAATGCTTCCAATTCAGGGCAGGCTTTCGGTCAACTCTGTCGGACAAACCGTATGTCCGTCCCTGTTTCGTTTGGTGCGAGAGTATTGCACCCCCTTGCGGGTTCGGTTGGCGTAGAGGTATTGCCCCTCCCAAACACAACAAACCACAAGTGCGTAACAGACGAAGTGGCGTCGGTAGGAGCGCGCGAAGACCGAAGTCACATGCGGTACTTCAGCATAGTCATGCTTGTATAGCGTTTGGGTAGCCGGGACGCCGATCTATCCGTGGCCTATCGGGTTGGGAACAGCAAAACTAGGATGACGATCAGCTTCTGGATCATCTTCGTGAATCGTACCCATCTATCGCTCCGACCCGGCACTGTAGGGCGTGTTTTACCGAAGTACACTCCCACCGAAACACACATGTGTGTGCATTTCGGACATTCAAACATCGCGACCGACTCATAACGTGGAGGTTTGCGTGACCGCCCGCATCGTTCCTGTCTGTGCGTGCCTCTGCCGTTTACGACAGCCTTTCGGTGAGCCCTGTGGGGGGAGACCAGTACATGGTGTACCCCCAGCAGAACTCGTTCCTCAGCAACCGAGTGAACCTGACTTGGGGCGACGACGCTGATGGACACCACTACGACTGCACCTGCGACTTTTGCCCGAGGTTCAAGATCCCCTGCCGCCACGTCATCGCGGTTGCAAAATGTGAGGCAATTGTTGGGGAAACTTGCTCACGAAGGCTTGTTGTCCTGCTTGAATCAGGACACAGTCGTTCCATGTGAGGACAACCGTTCCCGCTGGTCGATGTACTGGCATTGTCGTCGAGGTGCTGTCGTCATGTGTAGGTTACATTTGGAACGGAGGACGGTTAAGATCGGTGTGCTCCATGTCGCAGAACCCGCCGCTTTGTTGTGAGTCCTGTCTCCGTCTGCCGCTGCCGTATCAAACATTCATCCCTTACAGGCATCCATCATCTTTCTGTTTCTGGACCTCCAAGTTCTGCCGCTGCCGTATCACACATTTATCCCTTCCATGCATACAGGCATCCATTTCTGTTTCTGGACCTCCAACAAGTTCTCGAGTCTTTTCTCGATCGCACTGCGTATTCCTTTGTCGCACGACGTGGCCACAGCTATCCACCTCACTAATGTCACTCTCTTGTTTGTTCACCCCTCCTGGCCCACACTGCTTCGTGCACCCATCACAGCGACCGAGACCGCTAACCGAGGGTTAGAGCTGATCTCCAAGGGGTACTCCCTCGCAACGTACCGCGCGGCCGCGAACGATTCGAGGTACCGCATCATCCCGCCCGTGTGGGACGACCTCACGGTCAACCCCCAGCACCGCCCACCGCTGGAGGTCGAAGGGGCGGCAGGTCGGCCGAAGTCAGGACCACGCAAGAAAAAGCGCATCCAGTCCAACGGCGAGATGAACACGTCATCGCGATCTTACGCCATCTACAACGCCAACGCCAGGGCAAACGGCGGTGTTGGGGTCATGCCCACGGGTGGGGGTGCAGCCGGCGGAGGATCCAACACAGTGGACCTGTCGCAAGGGGCGTCGCAGGGTGCACCCTAGATGCAACACGCATAGACATTCGTGCAGGAGGACTGTAGGGCGGAGGCTTGTCACGTGGTTGGTTAGGGCTCCCTTTCGTTGCCCTGTTCAGTGTGTTGCGCGACACTACGCTTGGTTCAGCACTTTTGCATTCTCGGCATTGCTGGGTTTTCGCGAGTGCAGTGGACTACTGCTGTAGCAACGACATTTACAACGAAATTGGGATCTCTTCTTACCAACGGTTTCTCGTGTTTTTTTTTCTGGACTCAAGCGCATGTACTAGAGGTTGACTCGTCATGGGGTGTGGTTCTCGTGTTAGTTTGTCTAGACCCAAGCGCATGTCCAAGAGGTTGGCTTGTCATGGGGTGTGGTACTGTATGGCCTCCTCTACACGACATTTCTCTGTCGTGTGGCCCACACAAAAGGGCTGTGACGACGACGACCATAATGTTTGCATGTTTGCATTGGCGTTGTCGAGTAAGTTAGGCCGCCTTGACCTGGTGCTTGCCAACTACGGAGGAGTGTGGAGTTTTCGCCCTGAACGTGACCCTTCCCTGCGCGTTTTGCATCATGTTTTCCGGGTAGATGGCGTCTGAAAGCATTTTTTGACACGGGTTGACGAGTGTTTCGTTGTTCTGATCTCTGGTGATCAAATGTAACAACATTGATGTGGCGGTGCTGCCGTTGCCGAGGTTTCTGTCCCTCGGTACTGGGTAATCTGGTGGAATCTGGTGGAATTGGAACACTATTGACGTTGCTGCTGTCCGAAGCATGCGTCGATACAAATAGTGCATACTTTTTATGCGCTGCACACCTGCTTTCTGGCATCCTTCTGAAAAAAGCACACCGAGCAAGTGCCCAAGGTATTACCGAACAAGCATTTTTCTTAATGGAATCGACGGCAATCGCCTGTTCGAAAGAGACGGTGGAAAAGAAGAGCGATTAAAAGACACACATAAATGAGCGTACACGTCTCGAAAAAAATAATGGGATTTCGCATGTAGCATTATGCAAGTACACTCCTCGCATGTACCGGTGCTGTACATGCGGAAACTACTCTCGTCTTCACAGGAAAACGGGGCTGAACCATGACGGTGCTAATATTGTCCAAGTTGATGTGTTACGTGCCCCGTTTATTACCCAACCCCCCCCCCCGTACAACGGCAGAACCATGTCGTCTTGAAGGACATAGGCTACTCTATCTATCTGTAATAGATGCGTTTATTTGCGTAGAAGTTGTATGCAATAGGGCCTATGCAATACTACATTGTATGTATGGGAATATGCGGCCTACAGGCACACATTCGATTCCTCCTGCTGTACCATGAACTATGTACTTCGAGTGCATGCATTTCGAAACTAGTGAAACTATGTGTGTGTCCCAACTTCATGTACTCCGGAGTACACAAAAAACTATGTGTGTGTGTGCCAGCTAATATGATGTGTCTCCGGAGTACGCGATGTGCTGCCAATCTATGCATATGTCTTCGTTCCTTTGATGTAGCGAACGTAGCGTAGCGAACGGTATCCGTCTTGTCTTGTTCGGTTTTGATCGGTTTTGATTTTAGGGGAAGTCGGCCCGAATTTTCCCTTGTATCCTTCGTATACATACCCGTATTCGGTATACTATGCCTCGACATGCTACTGCTGCCCTCGCGAATCGGTGTGCACTCGTCGTGTGTTGTGTGCGTGTGTGGTGGTGTTGCTGTATGGATGCGCGTCTTTTTGTTCTGTATGCGCGACCCGTTGGTTTTGTTGTCCGTTGTGTGTCACGCATTATGCCGTGCTTGCCGGCGGCGGGGCTTGCCGGCAGTATCTTCCCGTCGGGAAGGTACCGCCGGCAAGCTGTGCCGGGTATCGTATATTTTCCCGTGCCTGTACCGAAGGGGTCTGGCATGTTTCTGACATGTTCCTCCGCGGTCGGTCCGCAGTCGGCAGCCAGGATACGAAAGATGCCATGGAAACGGTGTTGGGAGGTTCTGAGACGTTCCGAGGCTATTCGATGTTCTGCCGTGCGGTGACGTGGAGGTCGATTTCCGCTCGGTTTCCGCTGTCCGTAAGTGGACAAAAGTGGGTACAATTTGGACAAAAGTGGGTCAAAAAATAGACACAAGTGGGTACATGAAAAAATTAGTAGAAGCCGCTGGGTATACCCACCACGATGTCGGACAGAAGTGGGCACTCTGTTGAGGCCTTGCGCGCCGCGGCGGTATTAGGGCCAAAGGTGTGCCTGGAAGTGGAAAAAAATCGATGCCCGTGCTGTGTATGGTCCCTGGCTATGTCGCCCTGGTGCCAGAATGGGGTTTTGAGTCGTGTGGGGGTCGCACATGGACTGCGCGCGAGCTGGATTTTCGAGTACCCACTTTTGTCCGAGAAAGGGGTGGGTATACCCACTTTTGTCCATTTCCCTTTTGCAATTGTCTATGATGTTCAGTGAGCAGAGACTCGAAAAATGTGGCGGGTCTGCAGCCACCCGTAATCCTTACAAATATATAAATCTGAATAACTGAACAACCCACCAGCAGCCTATATAAAAGAGGAAACAACGTCGTTGACCGCACGTCGAGTGTAGAGTCTCCGTGCAAGACAACCCCGACCTCGAATGTTTTGGAGTACGTTCATGTAGTTTAGGCCACCAGGAAAAACATGGCGCGTATGTCCGGAGAGGATCTCAACATACATGAATACATTCTACGGTGGTTCCGCGAGGACCTGTAGTCTAGACCGTGCTCCTTCCAAAGGAACACAGGCATCATTCGCACGCAACAGGGGGCATGTATAGCATGTATCGACGTACATGAACATGTACGAAGATCATGCATTTGACCGGTCGACCCATTTGCGTGGTCCGTCCACGCGGCGGGTGTCAGTCTCGAGGGGGGCCTAACGCGGGGGGGGGATGCAAATCAACCTTCTTCCTGAGTCAAGGTGTCACGTACGCGTACATTGTGTATTTGCTGACGGGGGCGAGAGGACGGGGGCCCTCTCTTCCAATACAGCGACAAGATGGGAGAACATGCGCGCTGTTTTGGTGCATAGATAAACGTTCGATGCAAGCGACAAGTTGTGCCTCCACTGGAATGAAATGCGTTGCATGGCGAAGTGTGGTGGGTGAGCGTGCAGATCATGTTCGTTCAGATGTACATCTCTGCTCCGTGTGCATTTCTTTTCATACCACAACCGATCCGGAAAAATCCTTGAACCAGCCGTTCTGTGCATGCATATGCATGCTAACAATGTGAAGAGCCTTGCCTGGAGGTTGCCCTAGCTCTCGCGACCCGTGCTCCCTCCTCGCAGCTGTAGCGACACCTCCTCCCAATCCAGGCGTAGTTGGCAGCCCCAGATTTGTTTTTGACGGTGTTAGGCGGGATAATTTCGATCGTCTCTCCCTTCCAAAAAGCCCTTTGACACTTGTAGCAGGACCTGTCGCCGTCGTTGTCGATCTTGAGAGGGATGAAATCATCGTCGGTGTGATCGAAGTATAGCATGTGTGCCATTGTCGTCATGACGCTGCCACAATAATGCTGATGGTTGGGGTAGGTATGGGGACAGTTGTACTACTGAAGGGAATGGGTGGGAAAAGTGTGAGAGCGTGCAGCAGGGGGCAGCAACTAAACCAGCAAACTGCGCGTAACGGCAGTGTTGTCGTCCAGAAGGATCCAGGACGTTTACGAAGGGTGCGTGAGGCCTCAGTCGGATTCTCGCATCTCATCTACACTCATTCAAACCTCCAGATCTCCAACTATCTACACGCCCCGGTGGCCTAGTGGGTAGCCTCGCAGCTTGCTAAGGGCCAGGTCATGGGTTTGAGTCCCGACAGAGTGAGTATTTTCTCGCTAATTATATTCTGGTCTCCGTTGGAAGCGCGCTCTGCAAGGCTCGTTGTTACTGAACTTGATCCACTTCATAAGTCGCGATGGAAGGGATTGCTGTAGACTATACCCTTCTCGCGATAAAAATACCTCAGGCATGAACCGCAGGAGGGGGTCAAACCCCCTTCCGATGTGACCCCGGTTGGGTCGTCAAGCTGGTAGAAGTGGAGGATAGGGCCCAGAGGGGCAGACGACAGAGTCCAATGTTGAGAGAAAAAAAAAAGGTCTCGTTTCGCAGAACAGAATAACGGCTCTAAAATAAGATATATANCGCGATAAAAATACCTCAGGCATGAACCGCAGGAGGGGGTCAAACCCCCTTCCGATGTGACCCCGGTTGGGTCGTCAAGCTGGTAGAAGTGGAGGATAGGGCCCAGAGGGGCAGACGACAGAGTCCAATGTTGAGAGAAAAAAAAAAGGTCTCGTTTCGCAGAACAGAATAACGGCTCTAAAATAAGATATATAAAAGGGAAATGGACACAAGTGGGTATACCCACGCCATTCTCGGACAAAAGTGGGTACTCGAAAATCCAGCGCGTGCGCACTCCATAGGCGGCCCCCAAACGACTCAAAACCCCATTCTGACACCTGGGCGACACAGCCAGGGACCATGCACAGCACGGGCATCGAGTTTTTCCCACTTTCAGGCACACCTTCGGCCCTAATGCCGCCGACGCGCGCAAGGCCTCAACAGAGTGCCCACTTCTGTCCGACATCGCAGTGGGTACACCACGCACTTGTGTCTATATTTTGACCCACATTTGTCCAAATTGTACCCACTTGTGTCCACATACGGATGGCGGAAGTCGAGCGGAAATTGACCTCCACGTCACCGCACGGCAGAACATCGAATAGCCTCGGAACGTCTCGGAACCTCCCAACCCCGTATCCATGGCATCTTTCCATGACTGCCGACTGCGGACCGACCGCGGAGGAACATGTCAGACACATGCCAGGCCCCTTCGGTACCGGCACGGGAGGATATCAGGCACGGGAAGATGCCGGCAGTAAGCCCGGCAAGCAGCGC
>CACKRE030005129.1:71154-81672 GCA_902602495.3 Ectocarpus sp. CCAP 1310/34
CCGGCGTCGTATCGAGGTCTGCAGAAGGACTAGCGAGAATGATAACCATCATCGTTGAGGTGGTCGGGGAGTTCGGGCTAACGGTGTCGGAGAAGACGGAGACGCTCCTGATGCGCGCAAAGGACAAGCCGACCACAACATCACAGCCTGCCCCGCCTCCACCACTGACCATCGAAGCCGCGGGACAGAAATACGCCCAGACGACCGAGTTCCGGTACCTCGGTGGCCTCGTCAACGAACATGGCGACCTCACCCGGGAGATCAACTACAGGAGCAGAGGAGCGTGGGCGTGCCTCAGGCGATATGGCCGGGAGCTCTTCGACAGACCGCAAGCGCCATTCCGACTCAAGATCCGCCTGCTCCAGGCGGAGGCGATGGAGGCACTGCTGTACGGCTGCATGACATGGTCACCACTCAGCGGCCACTATCAGACGCTGCGGTCGATACACCACCGACTGCTCCTTCGAGTTATCGGGTACAAGCGCAAGAAAGACACCTACCGGCAGCTCTCTTACGCCCAGACGCTGAAGAGGGTCGAATTTCAGAGCGTTGAAGCCACGATCCGACAACGACGCCTACTGTTCGCGGGAGCATTGGCAAGGCAGCCGGACGGGCGACTCCCGAAACGACTGATGCTCGGCGAACTGGCAGGGGGGGAGAAGCGACGTAGGGGGTGACAAGAACAGAACTGGCTGAAGTGTGTGCTCGACGACCTGAAGGCATTCGGGGCCGACCACGGATCTACGAAAACCGGTCCATGTTGTCTCGGAATCCCGGTACCGACAGACACGGCACCAAAGTTAAAGTGGACGGAAGCCGCGAAGGTGGAGGGGGGAGTACCCTGGCATGCGGCGGTGCTGCAGGGAGCTGAGAGGTTCATGACCTTCTGGCACGAGAAGGAAGAAGAGGCCAGCCGACGACGGGCGCTCAAACGAAACCACAAGCCAACAACCAATGGGGCGGGAGGGGGGCAGGAGACGGACGAGACGGCGAGGGAAGCATGCAAACGAGAAGAGACGGACCGAGTGGCGTGACACGTGCCGGATTGAACTTCTTTTTGCCAATTCCCCCCTCCCCAACGCTGCACCATTGCACCAACCCCCCACTAGCTAGTGATGACGTACCATTTCAATGTATCGCTGGTTGGTGGCCATGTTTGCGTGTTTGCTTGTCGTGAGTGGTCTCTCCACTGTGTGCCTTTTCCTGTCTCTTACTTCTTGTTATTTTCGGCCTAGTCCCTCTTTGTCCTCGCTCTATATATTTCATTTTCTCTTGCCTTACTGTTTCCTTTTATGTTCTTCCCTTTTCCCTTTTATCTCTTTTTGTGTGCCAGATGGCCTTGTCTCTGCTTGCGTTGTCAAGTACCAAAATTGAACCAAGGGGGTGTACCTCATTCTCTCCGGCCCGTGATGGTGACTCCTAGTCTCAGTTGTTACCTTGCATAGTGCGCAGAGGGATTGGAGGACTCCAGAATATCTGTCGTTGATTTCTATTGACTTGCGGACCCCTCGGGGCCATATATTTGAGTGTATCTTTTTAGAGTAAGTTAGCCTGCGACCACGGGAATCGACCGCGTCGAGTGTTGGATCAGTACGGACTACGAAGGTACTGGGTAGAGAGAGATCGGAACGGTTTTTAATGTGAAGACAACAACAACAACAACAACAACAACAACCCTTCTGTGCAATGCACACGCCTTCCTACTGCTGTCTCACCGCTCTCAAGCAGATATGCGCCAAGTTCCCAGCTGCCTTCTGGAAGTTACTTCGTCTTCGTCGGGTGTCAAATATATAGGATCAGACGTGATATGCAGACCACGGTCATAACTTACGTTGTACACAGCAGTGTCGGCACGACGTACATAGAAACACGTGCAAGTGTAGCCTTGGAACATCCTAGCCATCCCTGATAACGTGCGCTGCTCTTGACTCTTGCCCCATGGAGCGATGTGTGATTACGCGCCTAGATCGAGGACGGATCGGATGTTAGACGAAGGACAGACGTTGAACGAGAACGATTCCTCACGCGGGACAACGTGCCTATCATGCTCGGAACAAATCGGCTGTAAATGCGAGGAGCACGTCACTTGGACAAGAAAGCGAGTAAACGCGCACGACCACCCAACAAATATGATACCGCAAGTACGGTCACACAGCATAGAGACAGTCATGAGAAAACACCCGGTGAGAGGAATCGTCGGACTTATCAAGAACCAAACGTAGAGCTGACACTAATCTAAGCATCGACAAGCATCCCGTATATGACACAAGATAACACACCCCCTTGACCAAATTTCGAAGCTCGATTTCTCAACTGCAGGAACAGTCACAACGCCGAAAATGGCGGCGTTGCAACACGGCCGAACAAAGAGGAAGAACCTGAACTATACGCCATCGTGGACAAATTCATGACGCATAGGAACTGCAAGAGCCAACGGCGGCTCTGCAACCAGGACGGCAAAAAACAAAATGCAAAAAGATATGTTACCCAAACCACCCCAACTCTCCACTAATCGACGCCAGGGGCTAGACTATCCTTGTACCGCCGGTCCATCAACGACAGCGACATCGTCCCTTGCAACGTCATGCTGCTGTTATTATTCGACGCTCACATCAATGTCGAAGTCTCCACGACCGTCAACATCATCTCCTACATGTTCGCGTTGAGTTCACGAGCTTACGTATGCTAATGTTATCATGTACTTTTTGTTCAGGAGTGTGGCTGCTAGCATGAATAGGGTACATCTTATTGTTGATAGGATGCGGGTCGGTCAGGAGGTATACCCTTCTGACCCCTACTCCCTTAGAATTGTCTACTCTGTGTACCCCCTGAGGTGACGTTGGATCCCCACTTCATCCCAGACCCTTGCTGGTCGTCTCTCAGCAATAACAAGCAACTTTCCCATCTCAACGTGGTCGTGGACAAGCGTGTCAACGACAGAACCTTCATCTATCTCAAGGAGCAAGCTACCGCCCACGGCTTCACTCCTTGAAACTTGGCGTCAGCTGGCATTACACGGTAAGCGGGTGCTGGACGCGCTTCCACACTGCTGTGTTGTTGCCACGCATTTTTCACAACCATCGGGTTGCTTATTATTTGGTCTCGCCACCCACGAGAATCTAGACTTAACCTCTCCTCTTCTTCCTCTCCTGTAGTGAAGCTGGCTTGTGATGCTTTTGCGAAGCGCCCGCGGGACTGAGACCTTGCAAAGGACACGCGCCTCGGAAGCCATCGCGATGTTTTGGGTGATTTTTCTCACGTTCGCCGTCCCTCGAAAGCTATTTTGTCTGCATTGGCGGTCCATGAAGTGATTTCTGTGGCGGATACCCTCTTCATGGAGCGTCCTGAGTTGCTGGCCTTGTGTAGTGGGACCCGAGATGACAGTATGCTTCCCACGTCTGCAAATACCATCTACTACTGCATTCATGCCGGTGAACCGGCCGATGTCCGCGGATTTTCCTGTTGTGCTCTCCGATTTGACTCTGCTTGCATCGACTTGGAACGCGTTGTGTGCACACAAATTGGGTGTCAGCCGCCCCACCAGCCTTCCCTCCAATTTTCGAAATCACATGGCACATTTTTCGGGGAATCGTTCACCCTCAAGGCATTTGAATTGGAAACCTTTCAACAGCGCAAGCCCACAGCGGTCTTTGCTCGCACTTCGGCACCAGTTGCGGAGGAACGCCGTGCTGCTCTGCGTGTCTTTTGGTCGGAAAACCTCGTGTCTCCATATAACACGGGCCCTTTTGTGCTAGCTTCTACTGCTGTTTGTGCGTGGCATGGTGTGCTTTTGGACGCTTTTTCTGCTTGGTTGGATCCACTTCAACCTCGTGTGCACCATACTTTTATCACTGGGCGTATGCTATCCTGTGGATATCTCCGCCTTTCGCATGGACCTCGGCTTGCTTCTCCCGAAGTTGCACCCGAATTTACTGCTTCTGCTGCTCTTGGTGCCGCTGCCTCTGCGGTTAGTTATCCTACATCNATAACACGGGCCCGTTTGTGCTAGCTTCTACTGCTGTTTGTGCGTGGCATGGTGTGCTTTTGGACGCTTTTTCTGCTTGGTTGGATCCACTTCAACCTCGTGTGCACCATACTTTTATCACTGGGCGTATGCTATCCTGTGGATATCTCCGCCTTTCGCATGGACCTCGGCTTGCTTCTCCCGAAGTTGCACCCGAATTTACTGCTTCTGCTGCTCTTGGTGCCGCTGCCTCTGCGGTTAGTTATCCTACATCTGCTGTTTCTGGCCCTGCTGCTATTTCCACAATCGATCGTAGCTACTCTCTCTCTGGCCCTGTTCTTGATAACAAAGAGGACACCATGTCCAGCGGAAATGTGGAACTCCTGAGCGACAATGTGGAAATCCTGGATTACGAACCCGAGGGCGAGGCTCACACCGCAGAGCACTTTCCAGCGGCCGGTGCAGGAGACGAGAGCCCCCCCCATGCCCATTGTCTTCACCGTCGATAACTTGCTGGACAACATCGCCGTAGCAGATCCGGCGGAACTGGAGCGGGCCTACAACACCGGACGTGTCTCTCTGGAGGATATTGTAGAAGCGGCCCATCTGTAGTCCGATTCCCCCCTTTTCGTTCCTCCTTTCTCGCTCCCACCGGAAGCCATATTAATCCTCTTGCCCCACGACGAGTTTATGGCGTACCAAAGGTTGAACGAGACGTGGTGCGACGGTCTTGCCGGGAAGATAGCAGAGGCGGAGGCGCGAGAGCAGGCGAAGCGCGAGGATGCGGAGCGCTTGGCGGAACGTGAGGCTGCTCTGGCTGCTGCGGCGAGGAAGCAGGAGGAGGAGCGTGAGGTTGATCGGGCTGCTGCGGCGAGGAAACAGGAGGAGGAACGTGAGGCTGCTCTGGCTGTTGCGGCGAGGAAGCAGCAGGAGGAGCGTGCGGCTGTTCTGGCGGAGCGTGAGGCGTATCTCCAAGCGGCTAGGGCGAAGCAGGGGGCGCTCCGATCGCGGCTGAAGGAGCTGGAGCCCCGCCACCAGGACCCGCGAGCAGCCCCCCACCCCCGTCGCCGTGATTTCGTCCCCCCCCCACGCAATCCCAGGTGCCCCTTGGTTCCCATCGTACCGCCTCGCCGCACGAGAAGGAGCTGGAGGTAGCGGCTTCTCCGACGAACGAGAAGGAGCGGGAGAGGACAGCGACTCCAGAGTTTTCGGTGACGTTGGGTCTTCCGGCCGGTGCTGAAGACGGAGCATCGTTTGCGGCGGCAACCACGGTGTACGAGTTCCACGTTGGAGATACAGCGTTCCTATCCCGCGCCCTGGAGATGCGTGCAGAAGATGTCACGTTCCACGATGAGGACAAATTGGCAGCTCTTTTTGCATGGGCTGGCATCAAACAACTTGTCCGTGCACAGCTCTGTGTACCCCCTGAGATGAAGTTGGATCCCCACTATATCCCAGACCCTTGCTGATCGTCTCTCAGCAATAACAAGCAACTTTCCCATCTCAACGTGGTCGGTCGTGGACAAGCGTGTCAACGACAGAACCTTCATCTATCTCTAGGAGCAAGCTACCGCCCACGGCTTCACTCCTTAAAATTTACTTGTGAATCTCTGTCATCATGTCAAACCATTATGTAGTTGCCAACATACATTACTTAATTTCCATAGTTGGTTGAGGATTTGTTCAACTACAACCAAACACACTTTGACAAGTTTCGTTTGTAGTCAATGCTTCCTCCATCTCTCACACATTTTCCTCTTTCCATCCCCGCAATTTTTCATGCACACCAGAGACACATACAAAGGGCCGGAACGGACTTCCTTCGCCATGACGGAAGGAAGCTGCTGAAGACACAGTAGACACAATCTTTTCGTTGCTTATGTGAGACGGAAGCAGATACTTGCCGTACCTTGACTTTTAGTCTACGTTCGAATCAACACCAATTAGTCTATTCTACTTGAGACTACACTGAAATAACTATTAGTCTACGTTATTCCCTGTTTTCGCCTTCGAATTCGGGCCCAGGCGCCCACTGGGGGGACGGGCTGCTCCTCAATACCCTAGTACATTCTGTAAGGATACATTTCTTGCTCGCGATATTCTCTCTCTCTCTCTCCGACTTCCATCTCGAGCTTGCCAATTATTTTTCTTGATATCTCCCTACTACCACCATTCTTCGATGCCTGATATTTTTTCTTGTTTTGTTTTTCTCCCATCATTGGACTCTGTCGTCTGCCTCTCTGGCCCCCATCCTCCACTTCTACTAGCTAGACGACCCAACCGGGGTCACATAGGAGGGGGGGGCTGGACCCCCTCCTGCGGTTCATGCCTGAGGTATTTTTATCGCGAGAAGGGTACAGCAATCCCTTCCCTCGCGACTTACGAAGTCGATTATGGTTTACTAACAACGAGCTTTGCAGCGCGTCGCTTTCATCCTAGACCAGGATTTAGTTAGTGAGAAAAAACTCACTCTGCCGGGACTCGAACCCATGACCTGGCCCTTGGCAGGCTGCGAAGTTACCTACTAGACCACCGGGGCGACCGGTATAGCATGGCAGATCATTCAGGATGCAAGGCCTAGTCCCTTCTACACCATTCCTGCCAACAACGACCAGAAACGGGTATGCCCGGGTACTTTATCACCACTTTAGGGTACAGTTAGAAATCAACACGCTTGCACCCCCAGACTGTCAGCTGATTGGCCAAAAAACATTCTACCCATTTCTGAAGAAACCTAAATCGGGTACAACTTCCGCTGCAGGAATTAGGACCCCTCTGGTGTGACCGATATTGGTTACTGGTGCACCCGGAAGAGGTCGATATTGTACCCAGAAATGGTCATGTAATCCCGGCGCCCGACGCTCTAGCATAAAACTCGCAGAAAAAACCGTGCACCGCACATACCGTGTACTGCACATACATCACCACAACCAAACCCCCAACAACGCTCGCTCGTTCATCGTTCATGGGCACCGGCTCCATAGGATACCGGCCCCTCTCAACAGAGGGTCGGACTCGCTTGACGCGCGAGTACTTCGGCGTGGTACTGATAAATGAAAGCACAGAGAGAGAGAGAGAGAGAGAGAGAGGCACAGAGAGAGAGAAAAACGGGCACGACCTCCCTCGTGCATCATGCTACCGAAGTACAGGACACAGGACGCAGACAGCGGTTTATTGGTTTCGCCGCGATCTGCGGCGAATGCTGTCGGAGATCGGTGTCGTGTTGACTTCCTAGTGTACCCTGAAATGGTGAAAATCCACCCGGGTATACCCGTTTCTGGTTACTTCTCTTCTAAACTCTGCATCTCTCCGTGCATGGGATTCTCTTCGGCCACGCTGTTACGGCCTGCACCAGCCATATCATCTCGAATTCGCTGTGTGTGTTCGTCCTATCGATTCTGGCGCCGGTCAACACACCATTTGGTGTAAAAAATTCTCGACATGCTCTTCATTTCGCAAAAACAAAAAATACACTCAGTAAATAATCATTCAATATAACCTTTCATCAGAACAACACACAAAAACAAACTTCAAAGAGTCCTGAATTCGAACGCGCCAATACCCATCCATATAATTTCCCGGCACACAACGCATTTGAACTCCAAAGATCATCATATTGACCAACTACATTGGTGACTTCATGCCAAATCTAGACGTTCTCGCACCATGTACATCCATTGTTCAAGAACCCTGGACGCAAAAAAGAATCGACACGTCCTGGGTGACGCGTGGTGTCGCCCATGGTCGTGCAGCAGATCCAGTCTTTGATGCAGGAAAGTCTTTCCCGAAGATATCTACATCCCTTTTCTGTTGACAGGAAATGCAAATACGAGAGAAAGAGAGGGAGAGAGATAGATAGAGAGAGAGAGGGAGAGAAACACAGAGCGAGAGAGAACGGGATTTGTCGGCAGATCCCGAACCCTCCCTTTCCACTCCATCTCGCTGTCTGCCCACAAACACAACAGCTCACAAGTAGGACACCCTCGTTATTCTGACACGCAGCTGGTGATCCACTTGAAAATCCTCGTCAAAGGCCCGTTTCTACACTGCTCTTGGGAAGGCACAACATCCGTATCTTCAACAGGCGCCGGCGGCTGGGGGGGCACAACTTGTGGTTCAACAGGCCCCGGGGGCCGAGGGGGCACAAATACCGTCTCTTGAATAGGCGTGGATGGCTGAGGAGGCAGAACTATCGCCTCTCCTACAGGCACGGACAGCTGGGGGGGCGCAACTTCACGTTCTGTGTCAGGCGCCGGCGACTGGGGGGGTACCACCACCGTCTCTTCAACAGGCGTGGATGGCTGGGGGGGCACAACAATTTCCATCTCTTCAACACGTGCCAATGGCTGGGTGCGCGCAACTCCCATTCTGCACACAAGCGCCGAAGGCAGGGGGGGGCAAGTTCCGTCTCGTCCACAGGCGCCGGCGACTGGGAGGGCACACCCACGTCCTCTTGAACAGTCGTCGACGGCTTGGCGCGCGCAACCCCCCCCCTGACGCCAAGCGCCGATGACTGGGGGGGCGCAACTCCCACGCTGAACACAGGTGGCCAACGGCAGGGGGGGTGCAGCTTCCGTCTCTTGAGTAGGCTCCGGTGGCTGCGAGGGCACAGCTACCTCCTCTTGAACAGTCGTCGACGGTTTCGGGGGCTCAACCACCGCCTCTTGATCACACCCCGCTGGCTGGAGGGCGCACTCCATGCTGAAACCAGTCGCCGACGGCAGGGGGGGGGCAGTTTCCGTCTCTTGAGTAGGCTCCGGCGGCTGGCAGGACACAGCTACCTCCTCTTGAACAGTCGTCGACAGCTTGGGGGGCACAACGTCCGCCTGTCAGGAGCCGACGCCTGAGTGAATCGCTCGAACCTGTGTCATGAAAGTATTTTTAACTCTTACGCCGTTTTCACATGGCTTACCGCGAACGCAACCTTCCTGACGCGACGCTGCTTACCGCGGCACGACGTACCTCGCACATGACATGAACTCCATCGTGGGTTCGTACCTTTCCTTTGGGTGGCATGTTGAATGAATTTCCTGGCTATTACTGCTGCAATGCAGTCGGTTCTGTGCTCCATTCCCATTGGTAACGTGAATATTGCTTTCATGTATCGAGGTGGTCTTCTGTTGTTGTCGGTCACGCCAATTTTTCCTACTGGGTGAAGCCGTTTCATTTTTGACTTGCCGTGCATTCTTTACATGCTGCCTCCGGTCCCGTTCTAAGTTGCATGTTTGCCCCACTTCGTCGGTATCCCAGGGTGAAGTTCTTGGGGTCAATGTGTTGGTCAGGTTTGACGTTGTGTGCATGATCGGACTGTGCCCGTTGGTGTGATGAGTTGTTTGCTCGACACACCTACGTCGATGTGGGTGGCCTTTGCAGTTGATCGTGTAGTTGGATATTTGTGGTGATGATGGTTGTTTGAGTGCTTCATGGATACATGTTTTAGTGACGTTTTCTGGCTGCTCACCACGGAGGACCCGGAGAGAAGGCTGGGTCCACGTTGTTGCGATCCTTGGGTCTACTTTTTGCTACGTGGATGAGGTGATGCGCATCTACAGCTTGTCATCGCTTGCCGTTTACTTGAGGGTAGTGAAAATGTGGTACAAGTGAAGCGAAAGGGATTCCATGCTTCCTACGTCTTGTGTTGAGTGAATGAAAATAATGCAGTTAAACAATGAAAATGCGGCGCGTATTTGCAACAAAAACTTCGAGGGAACTCTTGTCCGGGAGTTCGTCGTGTACTATCCTTGGGTGTGCGAGGTGCACATGTTCGCTCGTGGACGTTGAACATTCACCCAAGGCTGATCGAAACAGGGTCGGTCGAGGCTGGGGCAGAGGTTAAGGGAGATGTTTGCTTCAAAAGTGAAGTAGCGGCAGAGGCGGGGAGCAGAGGATTCATATTCCATTACTGTAGTGAATGGAGTGATGTAATATAGTGGTGTTTTTCTCGATAGGTTGAGGAAGTGCGAAGGTGTACCGATTGAGGTAAAAGTCAATCGACGGATACCCTGCGAACCGGGTCCTCCATAACACTCTCCACCCACAGCAGAAGTGCGTTTTGGAAGTTCATACTCAAAACCATGCGGGCTATGAAATCTGACTTGTTTGTTCCGTGTTGCCAACACAGAGACGACAAGCGAACAAATCATACAAGACGCAACGTGTGATGATTTCAGATCCTTTTCGAAGTAGGAATGATTGTTTTTGCGTAATGAACCGACTGGTAAAAAGACAAGCGTGCATTTTGTACAATATATGCTTCATTGGGGATGGAGTGTAGACGCATCGTAGAACGCGTTTTCGTTTGAGATTGGCGTCTTGTTTGAGAGTAGATGTGATAGATTTGCGTAGAATAGGGTAAGATGTTATCATGAACGAAGAAGAACGGACTTTTCCAACACGGAGATGTAGCATGGATCAAAGCATTTGTTGGATTTCAGCTTTTATAAGAGGACATCAACGCAGTAGTATTTTAGCAAGCTTACGAACGCATGTAGGATACCATGAGGATTGTCATTGGTTTTATTTGAAATTGAAGAGGAGATATTTTTACGATGTAA
>CACKRE030005129.1:87774-128215 GCA_902602495.3 Ectocarpus sp. CCAP 1310/34
CTTCTTTTTTTCTTCTGTTTTTTTTTTGGCGGTAACCATAATGGTGGTCGAGTAGATCATGTTGTGCGGGGTGGAGAACCCTCACTCCGCGCAAGGGGGATGATCGCACCACGTTGTGTTAAAATGGTCAAGCACCCTCGAGGCAGTTACACAGTGCTTACAACTTTCTCTGAAAGTGAAAGCACCAGAAAATAGATTAAGTCATACGCAGCTGTCATCCGTACGCAAGGAAGTAAGCACAAGATGCCGAACACCCTTAGCAGGAATGCAGCGCACCCTTGATGCGACTCGCCGAATATTTCAGGCCCTTCACCCTCGGTGATGTGAGAGCCTGGTCCGGTGAGAATCCGGCGTGCTCCGTCCCGGCTTTGTAGGGATGCGAGGTCAATGGTCTAACGACTACGGCATGCACGACTATGAGTACACCCCCCCCTTGTGACCCCAGGTTTCCGAACAATTAATGAAACGACAGTGAATCCGAAGAAACTGTTCCACCAACAAAAAATAAACGAACGCCATTATCATCTTATTCTGTCTGTTCGACGAATAATCTTTCCTTAATTTCTATAGCTTGTAGAGTAAATGCATTAAAATCTAATGCTAATCCTAATGCTTGCATTTACTCGAACACGACCACCAGCCTAAAAGAGGACACAAAGGCGTTGGCCGTAGTCTCCCCGTGTGCAACATCCTCTGACTGAGCATTTTGTACACAGTATAGAAAGACAGACATGTCATCTCAGCCAAAAAATGGTGCGCAAGTCCATGGGGGAGAAAGGTATCTGAACACATAGTCTACGGTACCACGAGAGCATGTAGATGGTACGCTTGCAGAAGGAATGCAAGTCTTTGAACACACAGACAGGGGGGATGTACGCTAGTCTTGTTACTGTAATAATTCACTTGTACCTAGAGAAGCACAACAGAGGGCTTGCTGTAGATAAGAAGTAGCCTACGCAAGTCTACGTGATTTGTAGAGAATTACATATAGACCAGGACTTATTCGTTCGGGTGATGGTGTACATAGTCTAGGCTGATTTGATGTACAGCAAATGCGTCTCCCCATCGACCATTTCGCGGGGTCCTTCAACGCGGGTGGAAGCCTCGAGGGGGGCCGAACGCTGTATGTGGGGGGGGCGCACGGTCACCTTCTTGCCAACCAATGCCATGCGCGTAATATTTTTGTGACTGTAGGAGCGCACGTAGATAGATATAGACTACAACGTCTACATGCCTATGTTCGATGCAAGCGACAAGTTGTTCCTCCGCCGGAATGCCATGCGTGGCGAAGTGTGGTGTGTGCTTTCTTTGTTCATGTCGTCTTCGTTCCGTGTGCCGCGTTCATATGATGCACATGAGCAAACAACACTCCTGGAACCCGAAAAAATCGTTGAACCGCTCAGTCTCTAGACTATGCATGCATATGCATGCGCAAACTGGAAGAAGAGCCTTGCCTGGGGGTTGCCCTGTCTCTCGCGACCCGTGCTCCCTCGTCGCAGCTGTAGCGACACCTTCTCCCAATCCCGGCCCAGTTGTCACCCCGGATTTGTTTTCAACGGTGTGAGGCGGGATCATTTCGATCGGCACTCCCTTCCAAAAGGCCCGACGACACTGGAAGCAGAACCGGTCTTCGTCGTCGTCGATCTTGAGAGGGATGAGATCATTGTCGGTGTAATAGAAGTATCGCATGATCGCCTTTGTCATCACGACGCTGCCACGAAAAGATGGGCAGGTGGGAAGAGTTGTAGGAGTGGGGGGGGTTGGGCAAGTGTGAGAGTGTGCGCACGAACGCAGTTTGTTTGCACGAACCGAAATTATTTGCTCTAATTCGCCCTGTGCAGATAGAAGAGTGAAAACTCGTTTCTTCGGCCCCGCGGGCCGGGGCACCCGCACAGGAGCCATCCAGCCATCGAATGATGTATGCACATAGTCTGAAGTCTATATTTAGTATCACCGCAACACTTAATTGTCCTGTCAGTGCCAAAAACCTCCGGCGGAACCAGCAACAGAAAAATTAACGGCCCGGCTAAACACCACACCGGTGGGGTGCTCAAGAAATTACCCCACCGGAGGGGTGGTTCAGCCTTGAACACCCCACCGGCTGTATCTCGCTGTACAAGACTCCTGCGTTGCAGGTCTATCATTGGATCCATCGTGAGGCCGAAACGGCACAGTTTTCGTGGTGCCACGGTCGGTGGGGAACATACCGCTGCTACCCCACTGGCGGGATCGATAACGTTATTGACCCCACCAGCTGGATCTCCCTCGACAAGGCTCCAATCGACACACAACCACTTGTAGGAGTGTCTGGTCGATGCACGCACAGCGCACAGCAGCGGGCAGCACCTGGGGCGGCGAACAGGTCAAGAAATCCCGCCGCATGACGCGAATCACCCGAAGTGGGTAGCGAACACTGCATTCTATTCTCGTGCAGGGAGACTTCCCCACTACCGTATGTTGCCCTACAAGACTCCAATTGGCACAAGACGTGTGCGACTGTATTGCTGCGTTGCAGGGCTATCGTGGGATCCATGGTGATGCCTAACGATAAAGGTTTGGTGGTGCCACGGCCGGTGGGGTGAACCACGCATAGTCCATGCCCCACCGGTGGGGTGGATGAGGCTAAACACGCCACCAGCAGTATCTCGCCGTACAAGACTCTAATCGAAGCACAAGCGCCATGGTTAGAGCGTGCTGTTCATGCACTCACCGCGTACACCACACAGTACACAGTACACAGTTCACAGCACACACACTGCAACAGCAGCAGACGCGGGGTGAACAAGTTGACAAATCCCTCGGCACAGGGAAATCTTGCCTTCCTGACTTGTCATGTATCTACAGTAGAATATCCACTGTTGCATGAACCAACCTGAGGTAATACATGACATTCCGTAATTGTTGTAGTTCCGCTCATCATGCACCATGTCATTTGCATTGGAAACACCGTGTCCGTTAGTCGCCGCTCTGTTTTAGAGTATGTGTGACTACGTGATATACTCTCAGTGTACTGGAGCCGCTTTGCATAGTACTGCATCAAGTACGTAGATACGTCCATCGGCGCCGCGTTGCAAGAAGCGATGAAAAGTAGACCGAGCACAAGCAGGAAGGTCGTCGCCCACAGGTTAAACCCGTTGGAAATTCCAGTTGCGTTCATGAGCGTTCGGTTGTGTCTCGCCACACGAAACAAGTGTCGACATACAGTTCATCACGGATTGTAGCCAGCCGCAGCCAAGGCATTGCTCCCCCTGCTGTCCCCGATTTTTTATGTCTCGTAGACTATAAGCTGGTATTGAGTTAAGTATAGCAAAAGCAATTTATACTAAAGCTTTATCTGATTTTCAATTAAATAATTCAAGAACCTTTAAGTTAATTTTAGATAGGGCGGAAAAAGGTTTATCTGATGCGATGTTAAATAGTAAAACTTGTTATTTAGGTTCAGTTCTTGAAAACAGTTCAAATGATATAGATTCTAATAAATTAATTAACGATTATGCTCAAAGTTATTTAATTAGTACAAAAGAACAGTTAGATGGTGCGGAAGCTGATTACTCTAAAGCTTCTGATATATTAAATAAGTCAAAAGTTATACTTGAAAAAGTGGCTTTTGGTCTATCTAAAGATCATGATAATCCTGGCCTGGAAACTTTAAGGGAACTTTATAAAAATACTTTATTAAGTTTAGAAAATCGTATAGAGCAACTTAATTTAACAAGATTAGAATTATCGCCTTTAGATATTAAAGTAAATCCCGGCCTTCTTCAATCAAGGTCTTACGAAGAAGTATTGCTTGCTAAAGCAGAATTAGCTAATATTAAATGGCTTTCTGCTCGAGTATCAAAAACTTTAGATATTCCTTTACCAAATGAGACTAAACCTTTTAATGTTCAGTTTTCTTATCTTAAAGATGAGGAAGCTGCAATAGCTAATACTATTTCTAGTTCAGAAAGTAATAGTGAAGCTGGAAATCCTGATGATAAATCTGTAATAGATAATGCTATTTCTAATTTAGAAGGTAATAGTGAAGCTGGAAATCCTGATGATAAAAAAGGGTGTAAATGTGTTGTAGAATCTCAGGAGGATAAAATTGTTCATACTCAAAAAGGATTGAAAAAAGAAATTTTACAAATTTTTCAACAGATACTAAAAAGCGAAGATAAGACTAAAATTAATGCTTTATTATATTTTTTAAATAGTTGTTTTGAATCTATGATTCATGAAGAGCTTAAAAATATAAATGTTATTAAAGAGCAAATAAATGCTATTAAAGAGGGTTTATCTCATATTAAAGAAGATGTAGAAATACAGCCTATTAATTTTGACTCATATCTTATAGCTGATGAAGATTTAGTAATTCCAGAAGCTTTTGGTAAAGCAGGCAAAGCAGGTAAAGTTTTCCGCTTACTTGAAGTAGATAATCGTTTATTTGTTCCTACTAATACACATATACGTATGCTTATTACATCTGCGGATGTTCTTCATTCGTGGGCTGTGCCAAGTTTAGGTGTTAAAGTAGATGCTTGTCCTGGTCGTTTAAATCAAGTATTTATGTTTGTTAAGCGGGAAGGTGTTTTCTATGGTCAATGTAGCGAACTTTGTGGAGTTAATCATGGTTTTATGCCCATCGTAGTTCAAGCGGTTAGTCAAGATGAATATTTAACTTGGGTTGGTAAAAGGTTATGCTCTTAACTCTTCTCTTTATATTTCTTTCTTTAGGTATTGGTGGTTTAATTTTTATACCTTCGGATAAAAAGTTATTAATGAGGCAGTATGCTCTTTTTATAACTTCAGTAGTATTTGTGTTTTCTCTTTTACTTTGGTTAGGTTTTGATCAATCTACACCTAAATTTCAATACGTTGTTAATTGGTTATGGTTACCTGTTGCAAATATTAATTTGGTTTTAGGTGTTGATGGAATTTCTCTTTTTTTTGTTATACTTACCACTTTAATTTTTCCTTTATGCCTTTTAGCTTCATGGTCTTTTGATAAAGGGGATATTAAAACTTATTTAATTAGTTTTTTAAGTATGGAACTAGTATTACTTTTAGTCTTTACTAATTTAGATTTATTATTTTTCTATATTTTTTTTGAAGCTGTTTTAATACCGATGTTTCTAGTTATTGGTATTTATGGCTCACGTCAAAGAAAAATACGTGCAGCTTATATGTTTTTTCTTTACACTCTTTTTGGATCACTATTTATGTTGATTGGTATAATATATATAAATCTTTTTGCGGGTACCACGAATTATGAATCTTTATCGGGAGTAAGCTTTTCAAATTATGATCAAAAATGGCTTTGGTTAGCTTTTTTTGCTTCATTTGCTGCTAAAGTTCCGATGTTACCCGTGCATATTTGGTTGCCAGAGGCTCACGTTGAGGCACCTACAGCTGGTTCAGTTATTTTAGCTGGGATATTGCTAAAGCTAGGCTCTTATGGATTTTTACGTTTTTCTTTAGGTCTTTTCCCTGAAGCTTCTGTATATTTTACGCCTTTTATTTTTAGTTTAAGTTTATTAGGTATAGTTTATACTTCACTTACTGCTATACGTCAAACAGATTTAAAAAGATTAATTGCCTATACATCAGTAGCTCATATGAATTTAGTAATGATTGGATTATTTACAGGAACGGTTATTGGGGTAGAAGCTGCTATATTACAAAGCTTAAGTCATGGTTTTGTATCTTCGGCTCTTTTTTTAATAATAGGAGTACTTTATGATCGTTGGCATAGTAGAGTTATTAAATATTATGGAGGTTTGACTCATACTATGCCTATTTTTATAATCATTTTTCTTTTTTTTACTATGGCTAACCTTGGTTTACCCGGTACTTCTAGTTTTATTGGGGAATTTCTTCTATTAGTTTCAGCCTTTGAGGCAAATAGTACTGCTTGTTTTTTTGCTGCTAGTTCTATGATTTTAGGAGGGGGTTATTCTTTATGGTTATTTAATCGTATAGCTTATGGTAATGTTAAGCTTGTTGGTTTTGATATAAGTTTACGTGAATTTATACTATTTTTGCCTTTAATTTTAGGTACTCTTTTTATGGGAATTTATCCAAATGTTTTTTTTTCTGTAATGCATGCTGCAGTTTCAAACTTAGTTTGGGCTGGTTTATGGATGTAAGCTAATTTTAGCAAAAAGTTCTTTTAGTCTAATGTAGGGTTTAATACCTTGAATGATATTGTTTCAAAAGACAAAGGTACGGGTTCAAATCCCGTAAAGAACTAAGATGTATTTGAACATAGTTTTTTTACCCCTTCTTGGCTCTCTTGTCGCAGGATTTTTTGGACGTTTTCTTAGTGGGCGTGGTTCTGGTTTAATAACAATATCTTGTGTTGGTCTCAGCTTTTTTTTAAGTGGCCTCGCTTTTTATGAGGTAGGCTTAGGTGGAAGTTCTACATATTTATATTTAATGCCTTGGCTAGAATCCGATTCTTTCCATGTTGATTGGGCTTTTTGCTTTGATAGTTTAACTGTCGTTATGCTTATTGTTGTTACTTTTATATCTACGCTTGTACATCTATATTCTATGGAGTATATGGGAGGTGATCCTCATTTACCTCGTTTTATGAGTTATCTATCATTATTTACGTTTTTTATGTTAATTTTAGTAACTGCTGATAATTTTGTTCAAATGTTTGTTGGATGGGAAGGAGTAGGTCTTTGTTCTTATTTATTAATAAATTTTTGGTTTACTAGAATTCAAGCTAATAAGGCAGCTATTAAAGCCATGTTAGTAAATAGAGTTGGAGATTTTGGTTTAGCTCTTGGTATTTTTGGAGTCTTTGTATGCTTTGATGCTGTAGATTATGCTACAGTTTTTGCTTTAGCTCCGCAATTATCTAATTCTACCTTATTCTTTTTTAATTTTGAAGTTAATGCTTTAAATTTGATAGGTATTCTTTTATTTATAGGAGCTATAGGAAAATCTGCGCAGTTAGGGTTACATACCTGGTTGCCTGACGCAATGGAAGGTCCGACACCTGTCTCTGCTCTTATTCATGCAGCTACTATGGTTACTGCAGGTGTATTTCTTTTGGCTCGTTGTTCTCCACTATTAGAGTACTGTCCTGATGCACTTTTTGTTATAAGCATTATAGGTGGTATGACGGCTTTTTTTGCAGCAACAACTGCTTTAGTTCAAAATGATTTAAAACGAGTTATTGCTTATTCAACTTGTAGTCAATTAGGCTATATGATATTTGCTTGTGGGTTATCAAATTACTCAGTAGCTGTATTCCATTTAGCAAATCATGCTTTTTTTAAGGCTCTTCTTTTTCTTAGTGCTGGTTCTGTTATACATGCTGTTGGTGATGAGCAAGATATGAGAAAAATGGGAGGATTACGCCGATTATTACCTTTTACATACGCTATGATGGTTATTGGCTCTCTAGCTCTTATGGGTATGCCTTTTCTTACAGGATTTTATTCAAAAGATGTAATTCTTGAAGTAGGCTACGCTACGTACTCTAATGCGTCTCACTTTGTTTATTGGTTAGGAAGTTTTGCAGCCTTTTGTACTGCATTCTACTCTATTAGGTTATTAGCTTTATGTTTTTTATCTGAACCTAATGGTAGTAGAACTCTTTTACTTTCAGCATCTGAAGGTAGTTGGCCTATGGGTATAGTATTAAGTGTTTTAGCTTTACCTAGTATTTTTATAGGGTACCTTAGCCGAGATCTTTTTATTGGATTAGGTACTGATTTTTGGGGAAATGCTTTATTTTCTTTGCCTAATAATATTAGTATAATAGACGCTGAATTTATGGGTACAGGCATAAAAATATTACCTCTTTGGTTTAGTATTTTAGGGGGGGTTTCTTCATTTATTTTATATAGAAATTATAGTCGTAATCTATTTCTTTTTAAAACTTCTATATTAGGTCGGAAGTTATATACTTTCCTTAACCGTAAATGGTTATTTGATAAAATATATAATGATTTCATTACCCAAAATATTTTAGATTTTGGTTATCATCTTACTTATAAATCAATAGATCGTGGTCTTATTGAAAGTCTAGGTCCTTTTGGTTTTTCAAATGTATTATTAGATCAAGTAAATAAATCTCGTTTATGGCACTCCGGTTATTTATATCATTATTTAGTAATATTAGGATGGAGTAACCTTTTATTTGGTCTGTGGTTTATTTTTGGTTTTAAATTCTTACCAATACAGGTATTATTAATTTTTATAGCTTTATGGTCCATCCTATAATTTTTATTCTTATTACAAGTCTTGGAGCCATTTTAGGAATTAAAGTTACAAGTACGCAAAATCCAGTATATAGTGGGCTTTATCTTGTATTACTCTTTTTTTTAGGTTCAGGGATTGCTTTTTTATTAGGTCTTGAATTTATTGCTTTACTTTTTCTTTTGGTTTATGCTGGTGCTATTGCTGTACTGGTATTGTTTGTAGTTATGATGTTAGATGTTAAAGCTATTGAAAATCCTTGGTCAGCAAAAAAAAAACGATTATTTTACGTTGGTGGTTTAATTTTTTTTTTCTTTTTATTCGCAGTAGGGTGTAATAAAGAGTTGCAAAGTTTAATAAAGTTATTTGCAACAACTTATATAGGCTCATTAGTTTTTTTTAACATAATAAAATATGAAGAATATATTAAAGAAATTTTTCAACCTATTGTTAAGAATGAAATGGCAAATATTAAGTTAGAACAAATAAAGGATATAAGTAAATCTGATACTTCAAATAAAGATAAAGAAATTCCTAAAACATTTATTGATTATCTTAATGAAAAAATAGATTCTTGGTTTAATTTATGTGATTCTGAGAATCTTACAGAATTTTTTCGTTTATTGTTTTATAAAGAAAATATGGACTCCTCTTATGTTGGTAATAAGATGTGGTTCGTTGAATTTGATTCGTCTTGCGCTTTAAATGATCCAAGTTATTTACTTTATTCAACTTATGCTATATTGTTAATTATAGCTGGTATTATTCTTTTAATAGCTATGGTAGGGGCTATTAGTTTAACATTACAGAAAAATCGCCCTGAATCTTTATACCGTCAATTAGGTCGAGAGTCTAAAAATGCTGTTTTTTTAATAAAAGAAAAGAAAATTTCTAGAGACTTAAAGGAGGATAAGTTAGATATATTATCTTAATTCTGCTTACTATATTTATAAATGATCTTATTGTTTGGGTAAAAAAGGGTTCTACTGTTATACAAGCTTGTCAGGCTGCGGGGGTGGAGGTCCCTAGGTTTTGTTATCATGATAAACTTTTTGTAGCAGGTAATTGTCGTATGTGTCTTGTTGAGGTTAGTAAGTCACCAAAGCCTCAAGCTTCGTGTGCTTTACCCTTCTTACCTAATTTAAGAATCTTTACAAATACAGCTCTTGTTCGTAAAGCTCAAGAGTCTGTTATGGAATTATTACTCTTGCATCATCCTTTAGACTGTCCTGTATGTGATCAAGGAGGAGAATGCGATTTGCAAGAACAAAGTTTTAATTATGGATCTGATAGAGGAAGATTTTTTTTTTTTAAAAATTCTTTAGGTGACACTTTTTGGGGAAGCCTAATAAAAACAGTTTTAAGACGGTGTATTCTTTGTACAAGATGTGTACGATATACGTCTCAAATTGGGGGTATAGATTTAATAGGTACTTCTAATAGAGGAGGTCATTCTGAAATTGGGATGTTTAAAGAAAGTGTACTAAAAACTGAAACTTCAGGTGGAGTTATAGAATTATGTCCAGTTTGTTGGTTAAAACCAAGTATAAATTAAATAATTATGTTTTTTTTAAAAGAATATTACCCTGTATTAATTTTTTTAGGCTTTAGTCTTGCTTTAGCTAGTATTATTTTCGGTGCTTCGTTTATTTTAGCTGTTTCAGATGGAGATACTGAAAAATTATCTTCTTATGAATGTGGTTTTGATCCTTATGAAGATGCTCGTAATGCCTTTGATGTTCGTTTTTATCTTGTAGCAATTCTTTTCCTTCTTTTTGATATAGAAACTATTTTTCTTTTCCCCTGGTCAGTTTCTTTAAGTCAATTGCCTTCAATAGGTTATTGGTCCATGCTAGACTTTCTTTTCGAATTAGTTGTTGGTTTTATCTATGCTTGGCAAATTGGTAGTTTAGATTGGGAATGAGAAATTTAGATTATAAGCGTCGTCAATCTTTTGCTTTATATGAATCTAAACGAAAAAGTCTTCAAGCTGTAGCAACTAATCAAAATTTAGAAATATCACTACGGTGGTGGGCTCAATTAGAAAAATCTAAGTTACCAAGACAAAGTAGTTTAAGTAGAGTTCATAACCATTGTATAAAAACTGGTAGATCTCGCGCTGTTATAGGTTTTTTAAAAATATCTAGGCTAAAGTTTCGTCGTTTAGTCTCAAAAGGGGATTTTCAAGGTTTTTGTAAAGCTTGCTGGTAAGCCTTAGATTAAAATGTACAATAAATAAATCTTTTTAAGTAGATAAACCTTCAATATTAAGGGAGGGGTTAAATCGAGCTATTAACTAATTGATTTTTTCGCTTTAGTCGGGTTTAAAAAATTATATGCCACAATTTGATACAATGACTTTTTTTAACCAAGTTTTTTGGTTAATCTCTATAGTTTTTACTTTTTACATCATAGTTATAGGATACATTCTACCTGTATTGGCTTTTAGTTTAAAGTCGCGTTATAAAAATTTAAAATTTACTACTGCACCCAATACAAAGTAAAATAAGAATAGTCGAACTTATTTTAAAATTAATATGCAAAGTAAATATTAAGAAATTTAATTTATTTGATTAAAAATTATTTTTTTTTTATCTTAAAGGAAGTGTGGCTGAGTGGTTTAAAGCCTTGGTTTGCTAAATCAATGTATATCTTTAATGTACCGTGGGTTCAAATCCCACCGCTTCCCTTAATTGGTTTTAATTTATACATTAGTATGAAAGATAACAATAAAAATATTATCTATAGTTGTGAGATATGGGCAAGTTCAACAAATTTAAATAGTTTAAAATTATATTCGTTATTATTGCCATTATCTCATACTAGCACAGGTTTACCTACAAAAATAAGGCGTTTTACACTACTTCGTTCCCCTCTTGGTAATAAAAGATCTAAAGATCAGTTTGAAAGAAGAGAATATAAAGTTCTTATATCTTTTCAATCAAAAACCCCCTCAAAGTTATTAGCTTTACTTGATATTTTGCAATCTTCAAGTAATATTAAATCAAAAATAGTTTTAAAACAAAATACTAAATAATTTTTATTTGATAGATATTGCTGTATCATTTAACTTTAAAGATAACAAGAATCGGACTTGCAATCAGCAACAATAGTTATTGTTGCTGAGTAACTTACATAAAGTAGTTTTGAAATTCCGAGAAGAAAATAAACCTCTTTTTACTATACATGATGCCTTTTATGCCCGTCTCATTGATATAGAATTTTTAAAAAGAATATATTTTAACGAACTTCGCTTATTACATGATCACAATTATTGGAAAACTTTCTTGTTAACAAACACTATAGATTTAAATAAAAAGGAGTATATCTATCTGACCAAAAAACAGAAATTTATTGCCGAGGAATTAAATACCTTGATCAACGACATCTTTCTACCTGAAAGCGAAGACAATAAATTAAATCCGATTGATTTTAACATTCCTATGTCTCCCAACATTTTTATCTTAAATTTTTTCTAGTAGTCCCTAATAAGAGATAAGAACATTTTTATACATTATAGTATACCCCCTTATAACAACTCATCATTATACCCCAAATACCCACCTTAAATATATATTATTGTATTAATTACAATAGTATATATTTGAGGTGTGTTTACACCCCGCATAGCGGGTATTTGGGGGAAATATAGTTGGAGTCTAGGGTATACGCATTTATTATAATACTATAATTTAATAGTCTTAATACAATAGGTCTATAAGGGCAAATAAGGTATCTCTAGACCTATATGTCTAGGACGTGTACCAAGGGGCCTTAAAGGCTTTATTTGATGGGTTAGGTAAGATTATTTGATTATTGATTACTCTTGTCAGGGCATCGTATCCGTTAAAAGAGTCTTATGAGTTGGTTTTAAAGGGTAAGGATGTCGATGGCCTTTCCCATATAATTTATATTGCCTCAAAAGTGTGTTTTCCCGTACCAAATCGTCACCTACCCCGAAGATACCGCTATGTTATGTCCATGTTATCCCTGATACTCACTAAGTTAAGTCGATGCTATGACTAAGTTAAGTCGATGCTATGACTAAGTTAAGTCGATGCTATGACTAAGTTAAGTCGATGCTATGACTAAGTTAAGTCGATGCTATGACTAAGTTAAGTCGATGCTATGACTAAGTTAAGTCGATGCTATGACTAAGTTAAGTCGATGCTATGACTAAGTTAAGTCGATGCTATGACTAAGTTAAGTCGATGCTATGACTAAGTTAAGTCGATGCTATGACTAAGTTAAGTCGATGCTATGACTAAGTTAAGTCGATGCTATGACTAAGTTAAGTCGATGCTATGACTAAGTTAAGTCGATGCTATGACTAAGTTAAGTCGATGCTATGACTAAGTTAAGTCGATGCTATGACTAAGTTAAGTCGATGCTATGACTAAGTTAAGTCGATGCTATGACTAAGTTAAGTCGATGCTATGACTAAGTTAAGTCGATGCTATGACTAAGTTAAGTCGATGCTATGACTAAGTTAAGTCGATGCTATGACTAAGTTAAGTCGATGCTATGACTAAGTTAAGTCGATGCTATGACTAAGTTAAGTCGATGCTATGACTAAGTTAAGTCGATGCTATGACTAAGTTAAGTCGATGCTATGACTAAGTTAAGTCAATGCTACTACTAAGTTAAGCAAGTAGGGGATAACATATCAATTACATAGAGTGTGTAAGGAGTGTAGTAAGTAAATTAATAGAGACTACTCGTTTAGGGTACCAGTGGTTAAACTGATGCTAAAGATTTCATTACACATTATCACTATCTTCGGGTATAGGCAGACGCATCTGTATTACGGCTTCAAGGGGATAAATCCTCTTGGTTTAGGGTATTATTATATTATATGAATGGGATAAATCAAACTCATTCTCTTACGAGGGGCGACTAGGATAAATCAGGATAAATCAAATAAGGATTCGGTTAGATCTAGGTCTTTTAAAATCAATAGATTCCCTCGTTATCATCCAATTAGAGATCATATCATTTAAATCCTCGGCTAAAGCCTTTAAGGCCCCTTGGTACGCGTCCTAGACATAAATACCTAAACAATAATTTAATGGTCTTCACGATCCTTATTTTGCCCTTAGAATGCATTTACATTTTAAAGAAAGTCTTTATCGAACCATTTTTAGAATGGATATACCATTAGTTTAACGATGTTTAAAAAAATTTATATTACATTCTTTTCCCTATTTAACGATAATAGCAACGATTCTCTCATTATTCTTAAGCCTAAACAAAAAGCCGACGAACTTAAAAAAGAAAAGTTAAAGGCTAAACTTCAATTAGAAAAAGGGACTCACAAATGCCGAGTAGAAAACCTTCTTGCTAGAGAGCAAAAAACCCCAGAAACTTTAATTAAGCTAAATAGGAAGCAGCGTATTAATCTTTTGAGAGGCTCATGGTTTTCTTGTTTTTAGAGGTCTTTAAAGGCCCTTTTGTGGGGCTCTAGTTATTAGTTAAAAATAATTTTATATATTTCTTCAAAAAGTAGCTTGGTAGTATTTTTTTGCATATCCTACAATTTACAGAAAGTACCTAGGACAAATGGTCGAGTGGTTTATGGCATCAGTTTTGAAAGCTGACGTAGTTAATAGCTACCGTGGGTTCGAATCCCTCTTTGTCCGTAATTTTTATGCAATCTTCTATTAAATCCAAATTATTTGGCAGTATTTTGTCAGATGGTAGTTTTAGATTTCTTCAATTACCTAGCTATCAATCGCAACAATCTTTAAATATTAATAAGATTGATAATCTTAATCATCCGGTTTGGACAGGTAAACGTCCTAAAGAACAAACAGAAATATCTATCTTTATTAGTCGTTTAAATAAAAATGTACAATAAATTAACTTTTTAGAATTGTACTACCTTTAATATGAAAGAAGAATATTAGTCTTCTTTTTTTAATCAAATAATAACATTTTAAGTAAAGTTATCTTTATTTATAGTAAAGTATTATTCTATATATAATTACAATAATATCCCGATAAATTTTTATTCAATTTATCGGTATTAAACAAAATGAGTTTGATCCTGGCTCAGAGTGAAGGCTATAAGTCTGCTTGAATACATGCGAGTCGAATGGTTTTAACCATGGCATACGGGTGAGTAATAGACTAATATCTACCTTCAACTTCGGAATAATCCTATCCCTGTGTGGGAGAAGGTAACAGGAAAATACCGAATAAATAAAGGTACGCCGGTTGAAGATGATTAGGTTTAGTATTAGGTAGTTGGTAAGATAAAGCTTACCAAGCCGATGATGCTTAGTTGGTCTGATAGGACGATCAATCACACTGGGACTGAGACAAGGCCCAGGTTTCATTTGAAGGCAGCAGTAGGGAATATTGCAGTGCGACCCGTTCAACGGTGAAGGAAAGTCCTCTGAGGGCAGTACGAGCTGTTGGGCATTGATTTATAAATCATGTTAACTAAAATTTCATACGATCTTTACGGTCGTCCCAACATTGGTAATATGGGAAAAGCGATACCCGAGCGGTACTTAGGATGGCCACCGGTACGGCGAAGCCGGGTATAAAGAGGTGAAAGTCGGGAAGGTGCCCAGGCTGACGAACCGCGAGCAAGTGTGTTGGATCAGTTCACGAGAGGAAGTTGTATGAAAACGTCGTTAATCCTTACGAAGGGGTTATGTACCTAGTTTCCCATAAAGAAACACCCTTCTACCTGAATATAGGTAACGGGCATAATACGTGCAGAGTCAAAGCATTAGGCATCTGTAACCAATACGTAGCCCCGGCGAAGAGCAACGGACTACCAACACAAAATGGAATTTTGGAACGGGGAAACCCCTACAATTCAACTTAATTGATCCTAACAGGAAGATTAAGACACGGCAGCCAGCTTAATGTTTGTAGGGAGTAGGATTCGGTAAGAAGCTAATGCTGGGTTGTAACGACCCAGATATGCCCACGTACCGACTTAAGGAGTAATAAATTTTGCCTATGTATGATCTAACCACTGAAAGGGTATAATGCTCTTTCTATGAAAGAAATAAACACCAAAATTAACTGGCAAAGTGTCCAATGGGCACCGATCGAGAAATTTGTTTTAAACATGCAAAAGCGAATTTATAAAGCATCCGTAGCAAAGAATAAAACAACTCTAACTAGGTTACAAAGAGTACTTCTAAAGTCTGAAGCTGGAAAGCTCAAGGCAATAAGAAGGGTTACTCAAGATAACAAGGGTAAAAGAACAGCGGGAGTTGACGGCAAAAAGCAGTTAACGCCAATTCAAAGAATGGACATGATTCATACTATGAAGATGGACGGTAGTGCGGATCCTATTCGACGTGTATATATCGAAAAAGGAGAAGATTCTACTGAAACTCGACCGCTGGGCATACCCACTATGAAAGACAGAGCGAAACAAGCTTTAGCGCTTTTAGCACTGGAACCAGAGTGGGAAGCTAAATTTGAGCCTAATAGTTACGGGTTTAGACCAGGACGAGGTTGTCATGATGCAATAGAAGCTATTTATATCTCTATTAATCAGAAACCAAAATATGTCCTTGAGGCGGATATCGAAGGTTGTTTTAATAACATAGATCACGATTCATTAATAAACAAACTTGATACCTTTCCTGAAATGGAAAGACAAGTGAGGGCATGGTTGAAATCCGGGGTACTTGAAGATAGAATAATCACAGCAACGCAAAGAGGGGTACCACAGGGGGGGATTATCTCACCACTGCTTATGAATGTGGCTCTCCATGGTCTAGAGATAGACACGGAAAAACATATGCAGGGTATGGATAGACGAAGTGCAGATGGTAAAGCCTTGCCAGGAAGAACCAGAACAACTGCACTTAGTATAATCAGATATGCGGACGACTTTGTTGTTTTGCACGAAGATATTGAAGTAGTGAATAGTTGTAGAAGTTTCATCGAAGTTTGGATGTCCCGCATTGGCCTTCGGTTAAAGGATGCCAAGACTCGGGTAAGCCACACCCGGAAAACAGTAGACAACCAAACAGGCTTTGACTTTCTAGGTTTCAATATCAGACAATACCCCATAGGGTGGAGAAAGATAAGAAAAACGAAAGCTTCACTAAAATTTAGAACGCTCATAAAGCCGTCTAAAAGAAAAGTAATTGATCATTTAAGAGTGATCAAAGAAACCTTCAATTCCACAAAAGATACTACCGCGTTGATAGCCTTATTAAATCCTAAAATAATTGGATGGGCAAGATACTATCACACGGTGGTTAGTTCCTCTATTTTCAACTGGTGTAATGCTAGAATTTATCATCTATGCGAGATTTGGGTACGTAAGAAACATCCAACTCAAACAAGAAAATGGCAAAATGAACGCTACTTCCATACAGTAGGTCCAAGAAATTGGGTGTTCGGCTACCTTTCGGAAGATAAAGAACTTATTACTCTAAAACAATATACGGACGTTCCGATTCGCCGACATACGAAGGTTATAGGAACAAGATCCCCCTATGATGGCAGGGGCGAATATTGGAGCAATAGAATAAATATCTACCCTTTGGTATCAGTCAATGTGAAACGTTTGATGAAGCAACAAGAAGGCAAATGTGCCTGGTGTAAACAACGATTCTTACCTATGGATGTAATTGAGAGAGACCACATAATTCCAATTAGTCAAGGGGGTAAACACTCTCGGGAAAACTTTCAACTTCTGCACGGACATTGCCATAGAGTAAAGACCACAACAGATTTAAAGAACGTACAAAATAGAATAATGTAAATGTTCAAGACTTTCTCAGTTTTTCCTTGAGAGGAGCCGTATGATGGGGAACTATCACGTACGGTTTTGAAGCAGGATTGTAAGAGAGGTCTTACTTTTACTGTAACCAATGAGCGAAAGCTTGATGCAGCAAGACTTGGTGAGGGATTGAAGGCCTAGGTTGTAAACCTCTTTTTTAATTGAGGATAATGACATTAAATTAAGAATAAGTCCCGGCTAACTTCGTGCCAGCAGTCGCGGTAATACGGAGGGGGCAAGCCTTATTCATCATAACTGGGCGTAAAGGGCCCGTAGGTTGTTTTCTGTTGAGTTAATTGTTAAATACTGTAGCTTAACTATAGAAAGGCATTTAAAACAGGAAAACTAGAGTCTGACAGAGGGAAATGGAATTTTTCAATTAGGGTTAAACTCCGGAGAAGTGGAAGAGAACATCAGCTGCGAAGGCGATTTCCTTGTTCAGTACTGACGCTGAGGGGCGAAGGCGTAGGTAGCGAACAGGATTTGAGACCCTGGTAGTCTACGCTGTCAACGATGAGTGCTAATTTTTAGAAATCTAGAAAGTATAGCTAAGGCATTAAGCACTCCGCCTGAGGAGTACGAGCGCAAGCTTAAAAATCAACGGAATTGGCGGGGGTCCAAACAAGTGGTGGAGCATGTGGTTTAATGCGATAATACGCGCGTAACCTTACCAGTTCTAGTAAATCTGTCGTTTTTACGGAGACGTAATAAATTTTGGGATTTTCAGGTGTTGCATGGCTGTCGTCAGCTCGTGTCGTGAGATGTACGGTTAATTCCTGTAACTGAGCGTAACCCCTATCTCTCTTTTGTTTTAAAGTAGCTTACGCTAAAAGATAAACTTGATAGATACTGCCAACGTTGAGTAGGAGGAAGGTGGGGATGAGGTCAAGTCTTCATGGCCCTTATGAACTGGGCTACACACGTGCTACAATGGATAGGACAAAAAGTTGCAATGGAGTAATTCAGAGCCAATCTTAAAACCTTTTCTTAGTTCGGATTGGGGGCTGCAACTCGCCCCCATAAAGTTGGAATCACTAGTAATCGCGAATCAGGACGTCGCGGTGAATATGTCACTGGGCCTTGCACACACCGCCCGTCACGTCCTGGAAGTTGACTTGGCCAGAAGATTTTGGAATGAACTTTTTAAACTTTTTGTTTTAGGAAAAGATATTTTTTTGGCTTAAAGTAAAAAAAGAAAATCCTTTTAAAGGACAGGTAAGCAACTGGGATGAAGTCGTAACAAGGTAGTTGTAGGGGAACCTGCGGCTGGAAAAAAAATAATTAAGAGGTAAGCCTCTATATCTAGATCTATACCCGAACTCTTATCGAACTCGAGCGTCCTTATCTAGAAAGCCACACATACTAGTTATTGCTGGGAACCATGGCTCTTATATGCGAAGGTATTGCGTTGTAGAGCAGTTAGGTTAGCTCGTCAGGCTCATGCCCTGAAGGTCGTAGGTTCAAATCCTACTAACGCTATTTATACAAATTTTATTTAAAGTATGGCATTAAAAAAAAAAGAATTTAATAAAAAACTTAAGCATTTTACTATTAATTTTGGTCCGCAACATCCAGCAGCCCACGGAGTCTTAAGACTGATTTTAGAGCTAAATGGGGAAGTTGTTCAACGCGCAGATCCTCATATTGGTTTACTCCATAGAGGGACTGAAAAGTTAATAGAAGCAAAAACTTATCTTCAAGCTTTGCCTTATTTTGATCGGTTAGATTATGTTTCAATGATGTGTCAAGAGCATACTTATGCATTAGCTGTCGAAAATTTGTTACAGATATCTATACCTAAACGTGCCCAATATATTAGAGTTCTTTTTGCAGAAATTACCAGACTTTTAAATCATTTATTAGCTGTAGGTTGTCATGCAATGGATGTTGGGGCAATGACTCCTTTTTTATGGGCATTTGAAGAAAGAGAAAAATTAATGGAATTTTATGAAAGAGTTAGTGGTGCACGTATGCATGCTAGCTATTTTCGTCCTGGGGGTGTAAGTCAAGATATAAGTCTTGGTCTTGCTGACGATATTTTTTCTTTTGCCGCTCAATTTGGTCAACGTCTTGATGAGATTGAAGAGATGTTAACAGATAACCGTATATGGCAAGAAAGGTTAGTTGATATTGGTGTTGTAAGTGCTCAAGAAGCGATTGATTGGGGATTTTCTGGAGTTATGCTTAGAGGTTCGGGTGTTCGTTGGGATTTACGTAAGAATGAGCCTTATGAAATTTATTCAGATCTTGATTTTAAAGGAGTAGTCGGTAAAAGAGGTGATTGTTATGATCGTTATTTAGCTAGAGTAGAAGAAATGAGACAATCTTTAAGCATTATATATCAGTGTTTAAATAAAATGTCGAAAGGGAGCATTAAAACGGATGATGCTAAGATTAGTCCACCATCTCGAGCAGAAATGAAACAAAATATGGAATCTTTGATTCATCATTTTAAATTATATACTGAGGGTGTCTCTGTACCTGCTGGTGAAACTTATACAGCGACTGAAGCACCTAAAGGAGAGTTCGGTGTTTATTTAGTTTCTGATGGTAGTAATAGGCCATATAGATGTAAAATAAAGGCGCCAGGTTTTGCTCATCTTCAGGGTTTAAATTTTATGGCTTGCTCTCATATGTTAGCAGATGTTGTTACTATTATAGGGACTCAAGATATTGTTTTTGGTGAAGTTGATAGATAAAGGTTTTTATAGTAAAGTATTATAAAGTTCTAAAAGTTGCGGGAGGTGACGCAGTGGTAGCGTGTTCGCTTTGGGAGCGTAAAGTCATAGGTTCAAATCCTATTCTCTTGACTTAGTTTAATTATTCTTGATAGCAAATTAAATATTAAAGCTTTTGTTTTATCTATTGAAATACCTAATAAATGGTTTATCTTTAATATATTGATATAGTATGAAAAGAATGCCTTGGAAGAAAAATTTAGGCGTGTATAACCACGAAAGTGTTGGTACGAGGAAAACCTGTGACACCAACCAACCTAGTATGGGAAACCAGGGTTATAAAACCCGCTGCTTTGGCAGTAATAAGGGGAAGTGAAACATCTCAGTACCCTGTAGACCAAATCAACCGAGATATCGTTAGTAGTGGTGAGCGAAAGCGATAAAAAGGCAAAACGTTAATATAAAATAACTGAAAAGCTATTTTAAATAAAGAGTGAACAAAAATATTATTTAATAATATTTTTACCGTAGAAGGTGCTAGTCCTGTAATAACTTTTTTTTTCGTTTAAGTAAAATGAGGCAAGTTTACCTTGTTTGAGTATTGGGGGACCACCCTCAAAGCCTAAATGTTTTTTTCTTTCCGATAGTGAACAAGTACCGTGAGGGAAAGGTGAAAAAGAAGTTGCGACAGTGCAAAGATCCTGAAATTTCATATTTGAGTCGAAGCTTTTTTTAGGCAACGGCATACCTTTTGTATAAGTGCGACACGAAGTTATATCGTACACTTCCGTGAAATCCGGAATCGGCTGTGTTACGCCGATATTCTACCTTGACATGCGTCTGAAGCAATTCGGGGGTGTGAAGCTCAGGGGACAATGTAGCCAAATCTCCAACGATTGGAGACTACGGAGCTAGAATGAATCCCTATGTCTAATGTAATGTGAATCAACGCTTGAAGCTTCGTAAAAGGTGTCCTTGGAATCGTTTAAGTACAATAACTACCAGGGAAATGTGATAAGGTGTGAGGCTTTATGCTCCTCACACAGTAACGCTAAATTGTCACCGGAGTAAAGTTGGAGACTAAGGGGATAATAAGTGTGTATGATATGGAACGTGGTAAGCCCTATGTTTTCTCATATAACTGATGAGTGGGTGGAGAGCGATCTCTGCTATCGAATAGAGGGTAAAAGAAAAGATAAAAAGCGAATGCCTGGATATAACTTTCAGGATAATGGTTCATACCATGAGATGAAAATCTGCTGACTTATCTAGGTGTGTTTAACCAACAATCTGTTGTAATTTATTATTATTCTTACCACAAAGGTAAAATAATTGCTGTAATGGACTTGTATAATGTAAGAAATGAAAGCATTAAATAAAAAGTGGAATTCCATAGACTGGAAAGAAACCAGAACTTTTGTTTCTGATTTACAACAGAAAATGGTGGTGGCGTATAAAAATAATAATTGGTCGGAAGTATTCCGCTTACAACAGCAACTCATGCACTCTTTTGAGGGTAGAGCTACTGCTGTAAGGAAAGTGGTGTCCAACGAAGGTAGTAAAACTAAAGGGCCTGATGGTAAAACCTGGGAAAAGTCTCAAGACAAGTATCGGGCAATAGCAGATATCCGTGATCATCTACTAACGAAATCAGGTTCCTATAAAGCAGGCGCCGTTCGAAGGGTCTGGATCCCCAAGTCTAGTCCTGGAGAACTACGTCCTCTTGGTATCCCTAATATGATTGACCGAGCATTGCAAGCACTTGTCCTATCTTGCCTCGATCCCATCGTGGAAGAAAACAGTGACTCGTGTTCGTACGGCTTTCGGAAGTATCGTAGTTCTAACGACGCAATACAGCGTATAAGATTCATTCTTGATAAAGCTGGGGCACCCCGTTATATATGGGATGCTGACATCAGTAAATGCTTTGGTAATATTTCTCACACATTTCTTAACCGGATTGTGAGGGAAAATCTTTGCAGGAAGGGATGTGAGCTTGTCGAAGCGTGGTTGAAAGCGCCAATAATAGAAAAAGGTTCCAGGAGCTACCCAAGGAGAGGCACTCCACAGGGAGGGGTACTTTCGCCATTACTATGTAATATGACTCTAAACGGGTTAGAGAGTGTAATTCGAGATGGTTTACCCTCGTCCAGTAGTACGGCAGGGAGGAAACTTAAAGGGAGATGGGTTGTTAGATACGCGGATGATTTTATTATCACCAATCCGATTGGGAAATCTCAATTTATAGACAACGATATTCCTCTTATAAACAAATTTATGGCTGACCGAGGTCTAGAGATATCTGAAAAGAAATCTCGAATCATAGACCTCGAGAAAGAAAGTTTTAACTTTCTAGGCTGGAAAATAAGTCAACGTAAGAGAAATGTTTTTGTCAATAAGGCGAGCGATAGCAAATTTGTTTTAGTTGTCGAACCTACCAAGGAATCCATTAAACGGCTTAAATCCCGTATTAAGCTGGAACTCCGATCCAACAAGCCGATAGAAGCCTTGATTAAAGATTTAAACCCTGTCCTTCGAGGCTGGGCAAATTATTATCGAGGGTCCTATCACTCCCAGCAAAGTTTCCAATCGATTGGGCACTATGTTTACCAGTTATTCTGGAAATGGGCTCAAAAGAAACATCCGAGTAGGAACAAACAATGGATCTATAATAGATATATTGTAAGGACCGAAAAGCGCTCTTGGCGGATAGGTGTAGATAAAAATCTACTCCTGTACGACATAACCCAAGCAAAGCAGATAAGGGTTAGTAACCTAAAGAACGATATCAATCCATATACTGATGATGATTACTTTGTTAATCGTGTGATTCTCAGGGATGCAGATAAATTTCGGAAGGCTATTTATAAACTTAATAAATTTAGGTGTTTTGTGTGTAGAGGATCACTTTACGGTGATGAACCTATCAACCTCCACCACCTAATCGCTAGAAAAGATGGTGGAGAGTATACCTTGAAAAATATAGTACCAGTACATGCAATTTGCCATGACAGTATTACATATGCCGTAAAGTAAAAAATATAATTGGAGTTTTACCGCCCCTATCGTATTATTTAATAGAATAAACATGCTTCAGCCGTGTGCGATGAAAGTCGCACGCACGGTTGTGAGGGGGGGAAAATCTGTGAAGATCTACCTATCCCGATTGGGCAAGTGAATCTTAATAAAGGGCAAGCTTAAGCTATAAAAGTGTAGGCTAAGAGAAATCGAGTCTTATATGGCGATTTAAAGTCCTTTGTTAAGTACCCGAAACCGGCTGATCTAAGCTTGAGCAGGCTGATATTGTAGTGGCAACACTCTTTGGAGGGCCGAACCCGTGTATGTGGCAAAATACTGGGATGACTTGAGTTTAGGGGTGAAAGGCCAATCAAAGTCGGTGATAGCTGGATTTCTGCGAAATCTATTGAAGTAGAGCGTCTTGTTATAGAAAATCTGGGGTAGAGCACTGTGTAAGTAAAGGGGAGATTATCTCTTACTGAACTTTTGCAAACTCCGAATACAGATTTATTCATTCAGGGCAGACAGAGTATGTATGCAAAGATTCATACTCAAGAGGGAAACAGCCCAGACTGTAGGTTAAGGTCCATAAAATAGTTTCAGTGGTAAAGGTGATATTTGTTCTGAGACCGTCAGGAGGTAGGCTTGGAAGCAGCCATTCTTTTAAGACAGCGTAACAGCTCACTGACCTAGAGCAAAAGTCCCGCCAATTTTGAGGGCTTAAAACTATTACCGAATCCTCAGATAAAAGTTTTAAATAAACTCTTATGGTAGCAGAACGTTCCGTAGATTGTAAAAGCTATAGCGTAAGCTATTGTGAAGATATCGGAAGTGAGAATACTTGCATGAGTAGCATAAAACAATAAAATTTAAGTATTGTAGCCGTAAGTCCAAGGTTTACGATCCTAAGTAAAACTAGGTCGTGAGAGGTTAAAACCTCGAATTAAAACGGTCCCTAAGCTAGCAAGCCAAAGCTTGCGGTAATGGGTAAGATTAAACTGTTAAAAGTTGCTGACGAAAAATTCACTTTATCTTTAAATTTTGTTAAAGGTAAATTATTTTTTCCAAGAAAAAGGCACTTTATTTAAAACCGTACCTTAAACCACCACAGGTGGACAGGTGGAGCACACTAAGGCTTTGAGATAACCCTGTTGAAGGAACTCGGCAAAATGACTCTGTAACTTCGGAATAAGGAGTAAAAATATGGAGCGCAAGCTCTTATTTTTGGCACAAAATCGGGGGTAGCGACTGTTTATTAAAAACACAGGTCTCTGCTAACTCGCAAGAGGATGTATAGGGACTGACACCTGCCCGGTGCCGGTAGGTAAAGCTTTGATGTTTACGCATTGAGGTCAAACCCCGGTAAACGGCGGCTGTAACTATGACGGTCCTAAGGTAGCGAAATTCCTTGTCGGGTAAGTTCCGACCCGCATGAATGGTGTAACGACTTCCCCGCTGTCTCCAACAGGGACTCAGTGAAATTACATAGGTCGTGAAGATGCGACCATCCTACAGCTGGACGGAAAGACCCCGTGCACCTTTACTATAAGCAAACATTGTAATTCAAAGACTTAAGTGTAGAATAAGTGGGAGCTTATGACTTTTTTTCGTCAGAAACTAACGAGGCAATAGTGAAATACCACTCCAAGATCTGTTGATTTACTAACTACGGGACAGTGTTTGCTGGGTAGTTTGACTGGGGCGGTCGCCTCCTAAAAAGTAACGGAGGCATACAAAGGTAGGCTCATCTCCCTATAAGGGGAGTCGAGTATAATGGCAAAAGCCTGCTTGACTGTAAGAAAGACATTTCGATCAGGGACGTAAGTCGGTCATAGTGATCCGGTAGTTCTTTGTGGAAAGGCTATCGCGCAATGGATAAAAGGTACGCCGGGGATAACAGGCTAATGATCCTCTAGAGCCCCTATCGACGGGTTCGTTTGGCACCTCGATGTCGAGTGCGAGCTGTTGGTGTAAAATAAGAAATTGATATCTTATGTAAAACCGAGTGTGTCCAAAGGTATGGACCACTTAACTAATAATGTAGGCGGGTACCCACTCCCGTGTATCCAACTCTTATAGGATACTGATCGCACATCCCCAACGGTCCTAAGGTAGCGAAATTCCTTGTCGGGTAAGTTCCGACCCGCATGAATGGTGTAACGACTTCCCCGCTGTCTCCAACAGGGACTCAGTGAAATTACATAGGTCGTGAAGATGCGACCATCCTACAGCTGGACGGAAAGACCCCGTGCACCTTTACTATAAGCAAACATTGTAATTCAAAGACTTAAGTGTAGAATAAGTGGGAGCTTATGACTTTTTTTCGTCAGAAACTAACGAGGCAATAGTGAAATACCACTCCAAGATCTGTTGATTTACTAACTACGGGACAGTGTTTGCTGGGTAGTTTGACTGGGGCGGTCGCCTCCTAAAAAGTAACGGAGGCATACAAAGGTAGGCTCATCTCCCTATAAGGGGAGTCGAGTATAATGGCAAAAGCCTGCTTGACTGTAAGAAAGACATTTCGATCAGGGACGTAAGTCGGTCATAGTGATCCGGTAGTTCTTTGTGGAAAGGCTATCGCGCAATGGATAAAAGGTACGCCGGGGATAACAGGCTAATGATCCTCTAGAGCCCCTATCGACGGGTTCGTTTGGCACCTCGATGTCGAGTGCGAGCTGTTGGTGTAAAATAAGAAATTGATATCTTATGTAAAACCGAGTGTGTCCAAAGGTATGGACCACTTAACTAATAATGTAGGCGGGTACCCACTCCCGTGTATCCAACTCTTATAGGATACTGATCGCACATCCCCATTTATCAGGGGAGCGTCCTCACGGGATCTCTGATGCGTAACCACAGAGATCTCGGAAGCGAGGGTGAAAGTAGTCAAGGCTTTACGTATTGAAGTATTGACTACGAGAATGTGCTGGGCAAGACTACAGCAAGGAAACTGATGTAATAAAACGTCTTCAACGAGGATGTCTGGGGACAATAATACGTTAGATGCAAATCAACCCAGGCCCACAAATAGGTGGAATCTTCTCACATGGAGGAGGCACTCTGTACGACAGGAGGCCTTAAAGAGTCTCTAGAGAAGAGGCGTAGAGTCAGGGTCAGGCCCAGTATTATACATTATTGGAACAGAATAAGTGAGGGAGAAGCTCCAATTTATTGGTGGGGTCCGCTACATGCTCTCCCTCATAACGATTCCACAAGAAGCGAATGGGTACATGTAATGTGTATCATATGCCCACGTGTGGAGCCGAAGTAGATAATTTAAAGAACTGTATGGGTTAATAATACTCTTTCGCTTGTATTGTTGTATGCTTAAAAGTGAAATACCTAAAGATTGGAGTAAAATCCGTTGGCCGGATAATGAACAAAAAGTGTATTACTTGCAGTCTAAAATCTTTAAATTAAGCAAGATGGGTGGTAACGAATTTAAAATATTTAATCTTCAAAAATCGTTAATTAAGTGCATGGAGGCACGACTGCTTTCTGTAAGAAAAGTCACTCAAGATAATCGTGGGAAGGCAACGGCAGGGGTAGACGGTTCTACAGTTAAAACTGGATTGGAACGTCTACAACTAGCAAAGGAACTGATTATCGATGGAAGCACATCCCCTGTCAAACGGGTATGGATTTCCAAAGCTAACGGCAAACTCAGACCCCTCGGGGTCCCTACTATCAAGGATAGGGCCAAACAAAATCTGATAAAGATGGCGCTTGAGCCTGAATGGGAAGCCAAATTTGAACCTAACAGCTACGGGTTTCGACCTGGTTATAGCTGCGCTGATGCCAAATGGGCAGTGACTCGCCAAATTCAGGGTTCTCCGAAGTATTTCCTAGATGCAGATATTCAAGGGTGCTTCGATAATATTTCGCACGAGTATCTCTTGAAGAAACTAAATACGTCACCTATGATCGAGAGTCAAATCCGGTCATGGCTAAAGGCAGAAATACTAGAGGAACCTATGAAAGAACATGAAGAATTCGAGAACCTCAAAGATACTCCGCAAGGCAGTATCATTTCTCCCCTTCTTGCTAATGTAGCCCTCCATGGTATGGAAACCTACCTCATGGAAAAAGCACAAGACAAGATTAAGGTTATTCGGTATGCAGACGACTTTGTGGTCCTTAGCAATTCGTTAGAATCTATCAAGGACTCGAAAGATAACGCCGCGGACTTCTTAAAACCTATAGGCCTAAGGCTTAATATGGAAAAGACTTGCATAGGACACTCTATGCTCGTCTATGAAGGCCAAAACGCAGGATTCGACTTTCTGGGATTTCATTTCAGGAGTTACAAAACGTCTGTGCACCGAGGGGTAAAGAGTACACAAGGGAAAAAGCAAGCGTTCATACAACGGACCACGCCAAGCCGAAAGGCTGTGAAAAGCCATATAAACGATCTGAAAGCTTCCGCAAGGAAGTATAAGGCAGCTCCCCTTGAATCAGTGGTCTCGGTACTTAGTGCCAAAACCACAGGCTGGACAAACTACTTCTGTATATCCCAATGTCCAAAAACCTTCTCTTACATAGACTTCCGCCTGTGGGAAATCCTATGGAAGTGGTCGGTAAAAAGACACCAGGGAAACAGAAGGGCCGCAGTGAGAAGGAGCTGGTCCACAGCGAACCGGTGGAGTCTTGGATACGTTCGGGGGACCGACGGTCAAATTATCCTACTGAAAAGACACGATCAGACTAAGACACGAAATCATATAAAGATTCGGCAAGGCGCATCGATATATGACGGACACTTGATATACTTCGCCAAGAGACTCTCATTCGGTAATTCGAGAATTAAAAGATTAAATAGGTTGTTAAAGTCCCAAGGTCACAGATGCAAAATTTGTGGTTTATTGTTTCTTCCAACAGACATTCTGGAACTTCATCATGTTGTTCCGAATGATCCAGGTCAAGAGGAAGAAACTACGCGACAACGATTGCAGTGGGTCCATGGGCACTGTCATGACCAAATACACTCCACCTAGAATGCAGATGCGAATCTCTACTCGGTAGGAGCCGTATGAATGGAGACATTCACGTACGGTTTTGGAGTAGCAGGATATATGGTAACATGTACTTGACTATAAGCTCATCACATCCTGGAGCTGGAAAAGGTTCCAAGGGTTCGGCTGTTCGCCGACGAAAGTGGTACGTGAGTTGGGTTTAGAACGTCGTGAGACAGTTTGGTCCCTATCTTCTGTAGGTGTTTGAAAATTCCGAGGACTAAACCTTAGTACGAGAGGACCGGGAAAACTCGATCCCTTGTGTTCCGGTTGTTCCCAAAGGAGCAACGCCGGGTAGCTACATCGAGAAGAGATAATCGACCTTTAGGCGAGAAACTCACCTTAAGTTAAGTTTTCATAGGGAGGTGGAAGATTACCACTTTGATAGGCGAGAGGTGTAAGAGCTGTGAAGTTTTTAGCTGACTCGTACTAACACCCATAATTTAGGGCGTATAGCTCAGTTGGTTAGAGTAGTGGACTTTTAATCCGAGGGTCTTGGGTTCAACTCCCAATACGCCCAACGAAAAAATTATATTGTTAGGTGTGGTAGGGGGTACATTAAAAAAATGTACCCCCTACTACATCTAACAATATGCCCCCAATAAAAACAAAAATCTGATTTTTTTTTTGTATATCTTTTTATTAATTTAAAACAAAGTCGTGTATAGGTTTTAAGTCGGTATTCTCCATTAAAAGATGAAAATACTTTTTTTTAGGAGTTAACAATGTATTAAATTAGGTACACTTATTATTCTATTAAGGGGATATAACTCAGTTGGTAGAGTGTGCGCTTTGCAAGCGCGAAGTCAAGAGTTCGAATCTCTTTATCTCCAATACGTATAATATATGTATTAGTTATAAGAAAAAGTAACTCAGTTGGTAGAGTGTCGGTTTGTCATGTCGATGGTCGCGGGTTCAAATCCCGTCTTTTTCGATTTACTTCTTAAAACAAAATAATTATAAATTTGTTATTTTATTTTACAAATTATTTTTTATGTTTATCAGAAATAAAAGATTTTTTTCTAAAATAGGTTTTGAGATGGTAGCAAATTTTATTTTAGATTTTAGTCTATAGAAAAAATTGATTTTACAAGGTATGATTAGATAAGATGTTAATAATGTTTTAGGGAGGATTAAATTGATTTTTGTAACTTATCAATAGATGGTTGTAAATTGGGGTGTTGATTTAAATAGTTATAAAATATTTCTAATCGGTGAATCTAAAAATCCTTTTAATAAAATTTAAATAAAAATGAATATTGTCTACTTGGGAGTATAACTCAGGGGTAGAGTGTGTGCCTTACAAGCACGAAGTCGGGGGTTCAATTCCCTCTGCCCCCATTTAATTAAATTTTGTAAAAAAAAAAGTGTATCGTTACTCTATTTATCTTACTATTCAAAAATGTTAGTTCAAGCTGCTAAACTTTTGGGTGCTGGTCTAGCGACTATTGGTTTAGCTGGAGCAGGTGTGGGTATTGGGACTGTTTTTGGTGCTCTTGTTTTAGGTACCGCTCGTAATCCTTCTCTGAAAGATGAGTTATTTAGACTTGCAATTTTAGGTTTCGCTTTAACAGAAGCGATTGCTTTATTTGCTTTAATGATGGCTTTTCTTATTTTATTTGCTTTGTAAGATAAAATTCTCCAGTAAAAAAAAATATCGTTTTAGAGAAATTTATAAAATAAGCGGTGTAGTTCAGTGGTTAGAATGTTGGAATCATATCCCAAATGTCGGGGGTTCGACTCCCTTCTCCGCTAATTATTTTGCGACTTTGGTGAAATTGGTAGACACGTCAGACTTAAAATCTGTTTCTATTTAAAGAGTATCGGTTCAAGTCCGATAAGTCGCATCTAGATTGGCGAGTGTAACTCAGTTGGTTAGAGTGTCAGGTTGTGGCTCTGAAAGACGGGGGTTCAACTCCCCTCGCCCGCCCAGGCTAGATAGTATAATGGTTTAATGCATTGGGTTGCAAACCCAAAAATGAGGGTTCAAATCCCTCTCAAGCCTTCTTCAATAGCTCAGTTGGTAGAGCATGTGGCTGTTAACCATAAAGTCGTTGGTTCAAGTCCGACTTGAAGAGAAATAGTTTGGGTAGCTCAGTTGGTAGAGTAAAGGACTGAAAATCCTTAGGTCGTCGGTTCAAGCCCGATCTCAAACAAAAGACATGCTTGCAAAGTTAATTAATAAATTACGTAATGGATATATGGTATATCATTTTGGAGTTCCTTTTAAAGAAGTTGGCTTTTGTACTAAGATTTTAGATATTCTTTGGAAAGAAAATTTAATACGTGGCTATAAAAAAATAGATAAAGGTACTCTTACTATTTTTTTAAGGTATCATGAGGGTTCTCCAATATGTACTCGGTTAGTTATTCTTTCTAAACCGTGCGATCGTTTTTATCTTTCTTTATTAGATCTTTCTAGAATATCGGATAATTTTGGTATTTTAATAGTGTCGACAACTAAAGGTATTATGACGTCAGAAAAAGCTATAAATAAAGGAGAAGGTGGTGAGGTTTTAGCATACGTGGGATGACAACTCCAATATTTCGACTACCAATAGGGGTTAAGTGTTCAAGTAATAATGGCAAAGTTTATGTATCAGGTAATAAAGGAAGAGTAGTTTTTGATTCTGTTAGTAATCTTTACCGTAAAGGTAATATGGTAATTTTTTTACCTTATTTAACACCTTACTATAGTTCTATCTTTAAACAAGCAATTCAAGGCGTAGTTTTTGGTTATACTATAGAACTAAGTCTTAAAGGTATTGGTTATAGGGTAAGAAAAGAAGAAGAAAAACTTATTTTTTCTTTAGGTTATAGTAAGCCCGTTATATTAGAGATTCCTAAAGATATTTCAATTAGGTTTAATAAAAAAACTTTTTCCTTAATGTCTGCTAATTATGGTACATTACAAAATTTTGCTACTAGTATAAGAAGTTACCGGTTCCCAGACTCTTATAAAGGATCTGGGGTTCTTTATGCAGATGAAACAATAGCATGCAAAGAGGGCAAAAAAACTTAATGTTAAATAAAAAGCATTGTCGTCTTTTTTCTCTTTTTATTAGCTCTTCGGGTTATTTAGTTCCTTTTCCACGGAATGAGTATTCTCCAATTTCAAAAACCTTGCACCCTTTTCTTTTAGGTAAACGAAATATTTATTATTTTTATGATCTTGAAAAAAGTTTATATGGTATTCGTGCAACGATAGAAGTCTTAAAAAATATAATAGCTAGTGAAGGAAAAATTCTTTTTATTGGTAATGAAGTTTCAATGCAATCTCGTTTTAGGCAAGATTCTAATATAAATTTTATAAAATGGAAAAGAGGTTCTATAGCAAAATCAAAAGATGTAGATTTAGCGCTTTTAATAAATGTAGAAAAAGAAAATTTAGTTGAGGTTCATAGAAAATCTTTTTTACTTGTGGGTGTTGGAAGTTATACTATGAGTAAAATATCCTATCCCTTTAATTTAAATATTGAATCTCCTTTTCTATCTGATTGGTTCTTTGGTACTGTGTATACAAGTTATGTTCAAGGTAAACGAATGTCAAAAAGATCTAAAAAATCAAATCAAATTGTAAGTCTTTTAGGTAAAGGTTCACGGATAGTTTCTAAGAATTTTAATAAAAATGAGGTTAAAAAATAGATATAAATCTTGTTTATGGTCTAGGACAGATATCTGGGGAGATCTTCTATCAAAAGAAAACACTTTTCTTCGCCCTAAATGGGATAGTATTATATCTATTTTACGAAGTCAAAAACGCCGCCATCGTCCTCTTGTAAATATTGATAGATATCGTCATCCTATATGCCATGATTATAGATTTCTTAAGCCGCGTACAAGACCAAACCAAGTTTTTAAGTATAATCGTATAGGTTATCGTAATACTTTATCGTTATTATTATGTTTAAAACGTTTTTATGGAGATTTAGGTCATAAAGCTTTTAAAAGCTTTTGTAGATCTGGTTTTAAATCAAAGGATTCTTCTTTAAAATTATTAAGTTTATTAGAAGGTCGCTTAGATATATGTTTGTATCGATTAGGCTTCTTTCATTCCATTTATTATAGCCGTCAAGCAATTTTACATAATAAAGTTCTAGTCAATGGTAAAAAAATAGGACATGGGGGCTTTGTATTACAAAAAGGAGATTTAGTTGAATTTTGTCCAACGCAGCGAGCTGCTATTAGAGCTCGACTTGTAGCTCGCTATAAACGTTTTAGGTCAGCTCTTGTACGTCTAGAGCGGTGGCGTTTATCTCATCGCTATAAATTAGAGCTTCATCTTCATCCTACTCCGAAATGGATTCAAACAGATTATTCTAATTTAAGTTTTATACTTTCTTCTGATGTTTGTGCTTTTGCTTTATTTCCTTTTAGAGCTAATATAGATGAAGCACTTTGGGTATCTAGATATGGGTATTTGTAGTGTATTATGTTATTTAAAATTTAAAAATTAATATGTGGCTAACTTTTCTAACTATTCTTCTAAATATTCTTGACCTTACTCTTCCTTTATTAATCGGTGTTGCTTATTTTACTTTAGCAGAACGAAAAATTATGGCAGGGATTCAAAGACGAAAAGGTCCTAATGTTATTGGTTTTATGGGGTTACTTCAGCCTTTAGCTGATGGTCTTAAACTTTTTGTAAAAGAAACTGTTTTGCCTACTAATGCAAATATTGTTCTCTTTTTACTTGCTCCTCTTTGTACTTTTACTTTAAGCCTAATTAGTTGGGCAGTTATTCCTTTTAGTTATGGTAATGTTATTGCTGATAGTCAGTTGGGGGTTTTATATTTTTTATCAGTATCTTCTTTAGGTGTTTATGGTGTTTTAATTTCAGGTTGGTCTAGTAATTCTAAATACGCGTTTTTAGGGGCTTTGCGTTCTGCTGCTCAAATGGTTTCTTATGAGATTTCAATGGGTATTAGTTTAATTAACGTTTGTTTGTGCCTCGGTACTTTAAATTTAACTGAAATAGTTATTGCTCAATCAGATATCTGGCTTATATTTCCTCTTTTGCCAGTAAGTATAATGTTTTTTATAGGTTGTTTAGCGGAAACAAATCGTCATCCCTTTGATTTACCAGAGGCTGAAGCTGAATTAGTTTCTGGTTATAATGTTGAGTATTCCGCAATGAGTTTTGCTTTATTTTTTTTAGGGGAATACGCTAACATGTTAGTTATGGGGGCTTTAACTTCTATTTGTTTTTTAGGTGGTTGGTTATCTCCTTTCGGTATTGGTATTTTACCAGATGGTATTTGGTTTAGTTTGAAAATTTCTTTTTTTGTAATTTTATTTATCGTTATGCGTGCGATTTTACCTCGTTACCGTTATGATCAACTAATGAAATTAGGTTGGAAATGTTTCTTGCCATTAGCTTTAGCTTTATTGTTTATTTCCCAGGGTATCCTTATAGGATTTGATTGGCTGCCTAATTGAAAGTTGCTTTTGATACTTTTTATAAAAAGTCCATAATAATATTTGAATTTCAAAAAAAAAAATTAAAGGGGCTCCTACAAGGATTTGACTTATTATATCTGGAGGGGTTATAAATGCAGCAATAAAAAAAGCTATTATATAAGCAATGCCTCTATGTTTTATCCATAATTGTTTATTTGTATATTTTTGAAATAAGTTTAAAAGGAGTAAACAGGGGAAACTAAAAATTAATATTTTGTTTAATTGTTGTATATGATCTAAATAATTATTTAATCGAGGTTCAAATGTTAAATTTATTGAGGTAAAATTTTGCGAGTAGGTTAAAAAAAGTTCCCATAATATTTTTATAAGTGCAGGAAAAATGAATATATACATATATGTATAAAAACAAAAAGCGGTTATGATAAGACTTAAAAAAGTGTTTGATTCGTATACGTACATACCAGGACGTAGGAATATATAACTTTGTAAGGCAATTAAAAAAATACCGAAGCTTACACTTAAAATAATACAAAGTTGTATATATGTAAAAAAAATTTCAGTAAGTCCTGCGCTTACAAAATGAGATAAACCTCTAGGCAGTAATAAAAAAATTAAGCCTTGTTTATAGGTGTATGTTGTAAAAAAAATTAATGTTGTACCTAAAGCAGCATAAGCTAAACGGTAATTAAGTTCTTGTATATAGTATATAGATAATTGAAGTTTTTTCATTAATTAAAAGGTGATTTTAGGAAAGATAGTTCAATAGGTAGAATTTTGGTCTCCAAAGCCAAGGGTTGGGGGTTCAAGTCCCCCTCTTTCTGTAGGTTTAAAAAATATTTAACAATTTTAATTTTCAAAATTAGTCATAATGCGAGTAAGTTTTTTTCAATTCTTGTTTTTAATTTTTTTAAGTCTTCTTTTTTTTGCTGATTTTCCACGGCTCGTTAAAACAATTAAACAAAAAATTAGGTCTTATAAAATAAAAAGGGATAAATAAGAGTTATTTAACGGTTTGTAGTTTAATTGGTAAAACATAGTTCTCATGAAGCTACCAATGTAGGTTCAAGTCCTGCCAAACCGATTATAAAAAGTGGAGTCTAGCCAAGTTGGTAAGGCGCCCGTTTTTGGTACGGGGATCGGAGGTTCGAGTCCTTCGACTCCAGAGGCCAAGGTGGTGGAAATGGTATACACGCTGGGTTTAGGTTCCAGTCCTTAATAGGGTAGGGGTTCAACTCCCCTTCTTGGTAATGTCAAAGCCAAATATTAATCAATGGTTTAAAAAGAGCAAAGGTAAAAAAGCAACAAAAGCAAAAAGTGTAGGCCTTCGAGGTTGTCCTCAAAAAAGAGGAGTATGTTTAAAAGTATTTGTTTCTTCTCCAAAAAAACCTAATTCAGCTCGTCGTAAAGTAGTTAAGATACGTTTATCTAATAAAATAAGACTAACTGCTTATATCCCTGGTCAAGTTCATAGGTTACAAGAACATTCTCAAGTTTTAGTTCGAGGTGGTCGTGTACCTGATTTACCAGGTGTTAAATATCGTTTAATTCGTAATAAGTTAGATTTAGAAGGTTTACCTGGGCGTAAAACTTCCCGTTCCAAATATGGAACAAAAAAACTTGATAAAGGATGTTAGCTAAAGAAGATAAAAATAATTTTATGCATCTTAATAGAATTAAAAGTGATCCTCTTATAACAAAAATGATTAATCTTTTAATGCGACATGGTAAAAGGTCTAAGGCTGAAAAAATTTTATTTAAGTCTCTTCAGGCTTTAGATAAAATATATCCTGGTCAAGCTACTCATATATTTTATTTAGCTATTATTGCGGTTAAACAAGATATTGGGGTTCGCATAAAACCAAAACCTAAAAAGCGCCGTAATAAACAATCTTTTGATGTTTATTTGCCACGGGTTATTTCACCTACTTGTGGTCTAAACTTAGGTATGAGATCTATTTTAAAAACAAGTCGAGAACGATCTCAGCTTTCTCTTTCGCCGCTTTGGGAAAGCTTAAGTCAAGAACTACTTCAAGCATCTCAGAATAAAGGAAAGATTGTAGAAAAAAGATATAAAGTTAATAAATTAGCAATATCTAATAAAAGAAAAGTTCATTTTGCTTTTCATCATTAAATTTACAATATTAAAAACTAACTAAATATGGATTTTATTCATTTCTTTTTTGTATCGACTTTATTATTTGTTATCGGTGTGGGAGGAGTTATTTTAAATAGAACAAATATTGTTGTTGTTCTTATGTCTTTAGAGCTTGCTCTTCTTTCAGTAAGCCTTAATTTTATTATTTTTTCTGTCTGCTTAGGGGATCTTACAGGTCAAATATTTGCTATTTTTATTTTGGTTATTGCAGCTTGTGAGTCTTCTATAGGTTTGGCAATTATTTTAGTTTATTTTCGGGTTCGAGGAAGTATTCGTATTGATCAAGCATCTTTATTAAAATCTTAAAAAGGCTTCTATGGTGAAACTGGTAGACACGGCAGATTCAAAATCTTTTGTCTTTTGACGTGCTGGTTCGACTCCGGCTAGAAGTATTAAGTATGATTCGAACTCAAACTCTTCTTAAAGTTGTAGATAATTCAGGAGCTAAATTAGTAAAATGTATTAAAGTAAAAAAAAAAGGTGGAAAAATGTCAGCTGGGGTTGGAGATATTGTTCTTGTTGCAGTCCAAACTTTAAGGCCACGCTATGGAAGGCGAGTAAGGTTAAAAATGAATAAATCAGAAGTTCATCATGGAGTAATTGTTCAAACACGTAGACTTTATCGCAATAAAAGCGGAATAGGACAAAGTTTTACTTCCAACTCTGTAGTTCTTATAACGCCACAATTAAAGCCTCTTGGTACTAGAATATCGGCAGTTCTTCCATCAAGATTAAGAGGTTTAAAATGGGCAAAATTGGCAGCAATGGCTAAAAAAATAATTTAATAATTTTTATGCATTCTTTTCAAAAACATTATTATAACGTAGTTCAAAAAGATTTAATTCTTAGTGAAAATCTTTCAACAGTATCTCTATTACCAGCACCAAAAAAAATTAGTTTATGCCTGGGAGGGGATAGTGTTAATGAAAATTATGTTATCGGGTCTTTGGCAGTTTTAAAGATTATTACAGGTCAAACGCCTTACTTTATTCAACAAAAACCAGCTCGCTATAAAAAAAATATTGGGTCTAAGGAGGGTGTAGGAGGTAAAATTACTCTTCGGGGATCAAATATGTATGCTTTTTTATATAAACTTTTATTTGATGTTCTGCCAATTATAAAACAGTTTGAAGGCTTACGATCTCCAGCACATGAGAATGTATATTGTTTTCTTTTAAAAGATATTTTTAGTTTTCAAGAATTGGTACCTTTATTTCCTTATTTTGAAGACTTAGGTTCTCTTCAATGTCAATTTCATTTTACGACAAAGACAAAAAATGAAGTTGTAGCTCTTGGTAATGGTCTGCAACTTTGTTTTATTCCTTATGAAAAGTAGGAAAAGCGGAAGTAACTCAATTGGTAGAGTGTAAGCTTGCCAAGCTTAAAGTTGAGGGTTCAAATCCCTTTTTTCGCTTTTTTTTATTTTATTTTTTAATTTGTAATAAAAGAAGACTTAAAAATTTTTTGTCTAAATCTTTTAAATTATTATTTTCGAAAAATTTTATAGGGTACCATTTTTTATTTATTGATACACCGATACAGTCTATTTTTGTTGATATCGTTGTTATATTTTTTTGCATGTCTTCAAGTTCATTATAAACTATTATAATAAGAGGGTATCCTATACCAAGTTTAGGAGGGTTTAAATATAAAGGGATAAAATATAATTTTGCGTTTTTTAAAGATAAGCGTATTTCTGTAATTTTTGATGTTTTTAAATTACTCGCATTAAAAAGAGCAAAAGTTTTTTGTTTAGATAAAAAAAATCTTTTTTTACGTAAATGTCTTTTTCGTGGAGTAAACATTAAAGTTGATAAATTTTTGATTTTATTGGAAGTTTATTCGCTCCCGATTGTAAAGCAGGAATACCTTGCTCAGCTTCTATACCGTACAATAAAAATATAGTTTTACCTGCAGATAAAGCAGCAATCCAATGGTTTACTTTTCCTTTTCCTTTTCCCATACGGGCTGCAGAGGCTTTTTGGCTGGCAGCAATATCAGGAAAAACAGAAATTTCAAGTTTTCCCTCTCGTTTAACTTTACGTCTAATATTTTGACGCGCTGCTTCAAGTTGTCTACCATTTAAAAATCCAGATTCTGTAGAAATTAAAGCAAAGCAATTTAAATTTTTTAATTTATGTGTTTTTGTTGAATTATTTGGTATTTTTCGAGTTTTAAAATATTTACGGTATTTAGTTTTTTTAGGTTGAATTAACATTAATTTTTTTATTTACATAGCCAAATTTTTAAACCAACGCTCCCATAGGCTGTTTGGGTTTGTGCGTATTGAGCTTGAATATTTTTATCTAATTGACTTAAAGGCATTGATCCTATTTGATGCTTCCAAGAACGACTTCGTCCTTTAGCTTTATGAGTAAACCTTCCCTTTATTTGTATTTTTAAACCTTGAATTTCTTTATAAGGTTCTAAAGCTTTTAAAGTTTGTTTAATATATCCTAAAAATTGATAATGTCTTTTTCGTCTTTGTCTGGAACATATATTTTGTTTTAAAAATCTTAAAAAGCTTGTAGGGTTTGCTTTATTTTTCATTAATAAATATATAAGTTGCATACCATATCTAGCATAATCATATTTTGTACGATTAAAACCTTTGCTAAAGTACGCTAGTTGTCTTCGTGCAGGTTTAGGTACTGATCTTGTATAAGCTTTTAATCTATTAATTTTTAAAGTTATTTTTTTTGTTCCTATAAAATGTTGAATTAATTTAGTCGCTATATATAGTCTACAAGCTACAATGGTCCAAGATTGCTTTTTATTTTTATTTTTATTTTCTTTATAGCGCCTAGATACAAAACGTCTTTTTGATCTAAAGTGTAAATGTATAAGATCTATTTCTATAATAATTAATCCGAGATGTCTATTTATTTGTATTTTATTTAAATAATGATTAGTTTCTGAGCAACATGACTCTATAAGTTTATGTATGGTAGATATTATGTAATAAGATTTTGCTTCATTCCAATGAGTTGGCCCTTGGTATAGGTCATTAGTGGTTCGTAAAATAATAGGGTGAGCTTTTTGTGCCATTTATTTTTTTTTTTTTGTTGTATTTTTTCTTTTTTGTGCAAATGGTTTTCGTGTTGGTACAAATTCTCCTAATTTGTGTCCTACCATTTCAGGTTTAATTTTTCGGGTAATCATATCTTTACCATTATGTATTTGTATTTTTAGTCCAACAGCAGCTGGATATATTGTTGATCGACGAGACCATGTAGGTTTCTTTTCAAACTCTGGTGTTAATCTTTTTAAAAGACTTTTATCAATAAATGGTGTCTTCCAGCTAGATCTTGACATTAGGTTTTGGTTGTATTCTAAATCGTTTGGTAGGTAATCCTTTTGTTGGTTTGCCCCATGGGGTAGATGAGGGTCTTCCACCTGAAGTTTTTCCTTCACCTCCGCCATGGGGGTGGTCTATAGGATTCATAGCAACTCCTCGAACTATAGGTCGTCGTCCGATCCATCGTGATTGTCCTGCTTTTTTAAGTTTATTAAACCTATAATTAGTATTTCCAATAATACCATTTGTTGCTATAGTTTTTATATCAAACCATCGATATTGGCCAGATTTTAATCGTATTTTTGCTAATCTTTTAGTTCTTCTTAAAATTAATCCATAAGCGCCTGGCGCTCTTAATATTTTAGCGTTTTCTCCTGGAGATAGACTTAGGTTATGTATTAAAGTTCCTGTCATAATGTAGCGTAATTCTTTACTGTGACCATTTTGATAGCCATTACGTTTAGAGTTTGATCTTATAACGTCACCTTTTTTTATTTTATTAGGTGCAATAATATAATTTTGTTTTTTTGTATCTGGATTAAAAACTCTTGCTAAAAAAGCAGAGCGATTTGGATCATATTCTAAACCAACAACGATACCCTGGGTATGTTTCCGTTTTAAATCTATGTATCTATATAATTTTGCGTGTCCTCCTCCCCGGTGCCATGCTGTTATTTGGCCTTTATGGTTTCGGCCTGTAGAGGAGTTCCAGTATTTTGTTTGTGATTTAAGAGGCTTAGCTATAAAAAATTGTTTGTTTTGTTTCATAAAATATATTAAAACTCTATTTATGCCTTATATTATCGGTACTTCTATCCCAGAAGATAAAGTTTTGGTGCAGTCAATATCCCATATTTATGGTCTTGGCTTATCACAATCTAAAAATTTATGCAAAAAAGCCGGATTTGGTTCAGATTCTCGAGGGAGTGATGTAACTTTTTTAAAAGGTAAAATTTTAGAAAATTATGCTGAAGTTATGTCTCTTCCTTTAGGTGCTGATCTTCGCCGGTTTCAAAATGATAAAATACGTCGTTTATGTTCTATTTCAACTTATAGAGGATTACGGCATAGAAAAGGATTACCTGTACGGGGCCAACGTACGCATACTAACGCTAAAAAAAGACCTTCTTTAAAATTAAATGTTAATTAAAGACTGTAGTCTTAAGTTAAAGTCTGGGAATTTTTCGTCTATGTCAAAAAACCTTCAAGAAAAAAAAGGAGTTAATGTTAAAAGAGGCAATGTTTATATAAAAAGTACAAATAGAAATATTTTTTGTATTTTATTAGATATGCAAGATAAAAAAGTGAAGACAAGTTGTTCTTTAAGAGTATCCAAGTATGAAAATGAATTTAATGAAAGAGAAAATCTTTTTAAGCGCGGCATACTCTTAGGTGAGATCTTTGGGGATAAAGTAGAAAATTTAGGTTATAGAGAAATCGTTGTTTATTTAGACTTTAATATAAATAAAGGACGTAATGGTGTCATGATAGGTTTAAGAAAAAAAAAAGTTAAAATACGTTTAATAGAGTTATTAAAGGGTTATCCACATAATGGGTGCCGTCCTTCTAAAATACGTCGTAAAAAGATACGTACAAAACCTAAAAATTGATAAAGAATATATGTATGAAGAAGTGACTGAGCGGCTAATAGTGATAGATTGTAAATCTATTGGTTTTTCCATCGTAGGTTCGAATCCTACCTTCTTCTTGCTTATTTTAATGAACGCTAAAGCTAAAATGGTTCAACGGCATCCATTTCATTTAGTTGATCCAAGCCCTTGGCCAATAGTGGCTGCATTTGGGGGGTTAAGTTTAACTTTTGGTGGAGTGCTCTTTATGCATAACTATGTAGGTGGGGGGAAATTATTATGTTTAGGGGTTTTTACTATTTTATAT
>CACKRE030005129.1:128479-149167 GCA_902602495.3 Ectocarpus sp. CCAP 1310/34
CCTTTTATGCATAACTATGTAGGTGGGGGGAAATTATTATGTTTAGGGGTTGTTACTATTTTATATGTTATGTTTACTTGGTGGAGAGATATTATACGTGAGGCATTATTCGAAGGACAACATACTTACGCTGTTCAACAAGGTTTACGTACAGGTATGATTCTTTTTATAGTTTCTGAAGTAATGTTTTTTTTTGCTTTTTATTGGGCTTTTTTTACTTCTTCTATTTCACCTGTTTTTAATATTGGTGGTGTTTGGCCTCCTACAGATATTATCGCGATTAGTCCTTGGGGTTTACCTTTTGTTAATATTATATTACTTCTTTCATCTGGTGCTAGCGTTACTTGGGCTCATCATGCGATAGTAGGAGGTTTTAAAAAAGAGGCTATGCACGGTTTAGGAATTACTTTAGGTTTCGCTATAGCATTTACAGCTATGCAGGCTTTTGAGTACTCTGCAGCTCCTTTTAGCATGTCAGATGGAGTATACGGTTCAGTTTTTTATATGGCTACAGGTTTTCATGGTTTTCATGTTATTATAGGAACAATCTTTTTAAGTATTTGTACTATTAGATTATTTTTAGGTCATTTCAGTCGTCAGCATCATTTTGGATTTGAAGCTGCTGCTTGGTATTGGCATTTTGTGGATGTTGTTTGGTTATTTCTTTTTCTCACAATATATTGGTGGGGATTTAATGTTATAGCTTAATAATATTTTAAATAAAATTTTTTAAGGTGATACGTAAAAATATTAAATTTTTAAATAAAGATCTTCAAGTATTATATGAATCTGTCGAATTTAATAAAAAATTTAAGACAACAAAAATGTATATAGGACCTTATAAAACGATTAACCTTATATTTAAAAATAATTTAAATATAAAAAGTCGTCCAATAAAAATATTTTATTATAGGTTTGAAAGTTTAATTAAAAGTTTTGAAAATACTTTTATTAAATTTATAGATAAAAATATTTTATCCTTACACTTTTAAATTTATAATAAAATCCTTTTATAAAATTCGGGTTTAAAACACTGTGGTTAATAAATTTTTTATAAGCTTCAGTGTTGTTTTTAAAATTTATTATATGTTTAATAGCCCCTTAGAACAATTTCAAATACTTCCTTTATTAAGTTTTGGTGTAAATCTATTTGATTTTTCTATAACTAACGCAATGATAACTAGTTGTGTAAGTTTAACTTTTTTTATTTTCTTATTTTATTGTTTATCTTCTTATGGTTTAAATTGTTTTCCTACAAGATGGCAATTGGTTTTAGAAAGCTTATATATTAGTACAGCAAGTTTAGTATGGGATAGTGTAGGTATACAAGGACAAAAATATTTTCCATTTTTATTTGTAATTTTTAATTTTATCTTAATCTCAAATATATCTGGACTTGTTCCATATTCCTTCACTATAACTAGTCATCTTATTCAAACAATGGTTTTAGCTCTTACGGTGTTTATTGGTGTTATGATTATTTGTGGTTCTACCCATGGTTTTCATATGCTAAGTTTATTTCTTCCAGGAGGTACTTCAATTATTTTGGCCTTTTTACTTGTTCCAATAGAAATAGTTTCTTATATCTTTAAGCCTCTTAGTCTTGGTGTTCGTCTTTTTGCTAACATGATGGCAGGACATACTTTGCTTAAGGTAATTGCTGGTTTTGCTTGGGGTATGATGGGAAGTGGTGGATTATTATTAGTAGCTCATGTTGTACCTTTAGGAGTTCTAGTTATTCTTTTTGGGCTTGAATTAGCCGTTGCCTTAATTCAAGCTTATGTGTTCACAATCTTAAGTTGTATTTATATAAATGACGCTATAGTTCTTCATTAAGCTTAATAAATATCATTTAATTAAAGTACCTCTATTTTAGCATTTTTAGCTCAGTGGATAGAGCATCGGTCTTCTAAATCGTGGGTCGTAGGTTCAAATCCTACAAAGTGTTACGCATGAAATTTGCTTTAATATTTCAAAATGATACTGTGGCTTTTTTGCCTGAGCTATTTCTTGCAATATCTATTTTAGTTATTTTGTTGCATGGTAGCTTTTTAGGTGTAACTGCAGCTTCTTTATATAGTTATCTTACACCAAGTATGGTCCGTCTAACTTCTGCAACTTTATTTTTAAGTTTGCTGTTAGTTATTAATAATCCTATTGAATCACAAACTTTATGGAATGCTATTTTTATAGCAGATTATTTAAGTACTTGGGCCAAAATTATTATTTTTATTGGGCTCCTTTTTTGTGTCTCAGTGAGTGAATCTTACATGTTTTCTGCTCGTTTCAGGGCTTATGAGTTTTTTGTATTTATTCTTGGCATTGCTTTAAGTTTATGCTTATTAATTTCGTCCTACGATCTTCTTTCTATTTATTTAAGTATGGAATTTTTATCACTTATTTTTTATGTTTTAGCTGCTTGGAAAAAAAATTCATATTTTTCAGCAGAGGCTGGGTTAAAATATTTTATTCTTGGTTCTGTTGCTTCTATTTTTTTTTTATTTGGATCATCTTTAATTTATTTTTCATTTGGTACTACAAATTTAGCTTCTTTAGCTCTATTAACAGAAAATTTATCTGTTTCTTCAGCTTTTATTTATTTTGGGCTAGTTTGTCTAGTATCTGCTTTATTATTTAAATTAGGCGCTGCTCCCTATCATATGTGGATAGCAGACGTTTATGAAGGAGCTCCTACTTTAGTTAGTCTAATTTTTGCTCTTGTACCTAAAGTTGCTTTTTTTGTGGTAATTTTACGTATTGCCTTCATAAGTTTTTGGTCTTTTTTTCCAACTTTTTGGGAAGATTTCTTTTGTATTTGTGGTCTATTAAGTCTTTTTATAGGGTGTATTTGTGGTTTAGGTGAGACTAAAATAAAAAGAATTCTTGCTTTTAGTAGTGTAGGCCATGTAGGTTTTTTATGTTTGGGGCTAGCAAGTGGTAGTATAGAAGGTATTCAAGCAGTTTTATTCTATTTAGTTTTTTATATGTTAACAGCAGCTTTTTTATGGGTTTATGTTTTACATCTTGATTTAACTTCAAATAGTTCTCTATTAACTTTTGCTGACGCTATTGGTTTAGTTCGTTCAAATTCTTTTTTAGGTTTTGGGGTAGTATTAATGATATTTTCTTTAGCAGGTATACCGCCTTTTGGAGGGTTTTTTGCAAAATTAAATATTTTTACTGGCCTGATAAATTCTTCTTTTTTTATTGTAGCTATTTTTGCCATTTTGACTAGTGTTATCTCAGCATTTTATTATATAAGGCTTATAAAGATTTTTTATTTTGAAAAAAATAATAATTGGTTTTTTTTTGCTCCTTTAACGAAGGGTGCTTCTATTATCTTAGTATTAAGTGGTTTAATTATTATTTTTTTTATGTTAAGCCCTAATCTTTTTTATTTATTAAGTTATAAAGTCGGGTTAGGCCTTTTTTTTTAATACTTAATCGATGTCTTACAGTATAGATAATAAATATAATATAAATCTTATTTCTTCTTTTTCGGTCTCTAGGTCAACTTTATATAATTTTTGTTCTAGGTGGTTATTTTCTACTAACCACAAAGATATTGGTACCTTATATTTAATCTTTGGTGGTTTTTCTGGAGTTTTAGGTACTGCGATGTCTGTTCTTATCAGGCTTCAACTTGCTAGCCCAGGTAACCAGTTTTTAGGTGGTAATCATCAGTTATACAATGTTATTGTAACAGCTCACGCTTTTTTAATGATTTTTTTTATGGTTATGCCAGTTCTTATTGGAGGTTTTGGTAATTGGTTTGTTCCTTTAATGATTGGTGCTCCTGATATGGCTTTTCCTCGTATGAATAATATTAGTTTTTGGCTATTACCTCCTTCTTTAATTCTTCTTTTAGCCTCTTCTTTAGTAGAATCAGGAGCAGGTACAGGATGGACGGTTTATCCTCCATTAAGTGGGATTCAAGCTCATTCAGGACCTTCTGTTGACTTAGCTATATTTAGTCTTCATTTATCAGGTGCAGCTTCTATTTTAGGGGCTATAAATTTTATTACAACTATTTTTAATATGCGTGCTCCTGGTATGACGATGGACCGAGTACCGCTTTTTGTATGGTCTGTTTTAATTACAGCTTTTTTATTGTTGTTATCTCTTCCTGTTTTAGCCGGCGGGATTACAATGCTATTAACTGATAGAAATTTTAATACTACTTTTTTTGACCCTGCAGGTGGAGGGGATCCAGTGTTATATCAACATTTATTTTGGTTTTTTGGACATCCTGAAGTTTATATATTAATTTTACCAGGATTCGGGATAATTAGCCATATTCTATCCACTTTTGCTAGAAAACCTGTATTTGGTTACTTAGGTATGGTTTATGCTATGCTATCTATAGGTATCCTTGGTTTTATCGTTTGGGCTCATCATATGTTTACAGTTGGGTTAGATATCGATACTAGAGCTTATTTTACAGCAGCAACTATGATTATTGCGGTACCTACAGGTATTAAAATATTTAGTTGGATTGCTACTTTATGGGGCGGTTCTATTCGACTTAAAACGCCTATGTTATTTTCTATCGGTTTCCTTTTTTTATTTACAATCGGAGGTTTAACCGGAGTTGTATTAGCTAATTCAGGTATTGATATTGCTCTTCATGATACTTATTACGTAGTTGCACATTTTCATTATGTTTTAAGTATGGGGGCAGCATTTACAATGTTTGCAGCATTTTATTTTTGGATTGGTAAAATGACTGGGTTAACTTATCCTGAAGTATTAGGTCAGATTCATTTTTGGCTTATGTTTATTGGGGTTAATTTAACTTTTTTCCCAATGCATTTCTTAGGGCTTGCTGGTATGCCAAGACGTATTCCAGATTATCCAGATTCTTATGCTGGCTGGAATAGTATTGCTTCATTTGGTTCAATATTATCATCGCTTGCTTCATTATTTTTTTTTTTTGTTGTTTATATTACGCTTACAAAAGGTTCTGTTGAAGAAGCAAATCCTTGGGTAAAAGGTAGAGGTCTTGCTTTTCCTGCACTACCTAGAGTGTCTTCTAAAGAAAAAGGTAATCTTTAGGTTATCTATTTTAAGAGGCTAACTGTTTTTGGGCTTGTAACTCAGTGGTAGAGTGTACGCCTGATAAGCGTAAAGTCGATCGTTCAATTCGATTCAGGCCCAATACAGTAAAACCAATAAATTTTTTGTTTTAAGTCCTTTTCGTCTAATGGTTAGGACGTTGCCTTTTCACGGCGAAAATACGGGTTCAATTCCCGTAAAGGATTTAATCGTAGGAGAAAAATTTTATAATAATGTTTCGTTCTTTAATTGTATACGCTAAAAGTCTTACAAGACTTTTACCTGTTCAAACATTTCAGGTGTTTGGTCATGAGATTGTTATTAGTGTAGCAAAAAAGCATTTGTTGGCTACACTAACTTTTTTACATCATCATAGTAATGGAAATTTTCAAATCCTTACATCTATTTCTGGGGTAGATTATCCTGAAAGAGAAGAACGTTTTGAAATTGTGTACGATTTACTTAGTGTTAGGTCTAACTCTAGAATTAGAATTAAAACACATACAGATGAAGTAAACCCTTTACCCTCTGTAGTAAGTTTATTTCCTTCTGCTAATTGGTGGGAGCGTGAAATATGGGATTTATTTGGAGTATTCTTTTCTAATCATCCAGATTTACGTAGAATTCTTACAGATTATGGTTTTGAAGGACATCCTCTCAGGAAAGATTTTCCTTTAAGTGGTTATCTTGAATTACGTTATGATGAAGATCAAAGAGTTGTTGTTTGTGAGCCTATTGAATTAAGTCAAGAATTTCGTTCATTTAATTTTCATATCCCCTGGTCACAAAATAATATATCTCGTTAATGTCAAGGTTAAATTTAAACTCTATACTTAGTTGGGTAGATTCTCATATTATTGATTACCCTACAGCTATGAATTTAAATTATAATTGGAGTTTTGGATCATCGGCTGGTTTTTGTCTTGTTATTCAAATATTAAGTGGAGCTTTTTTAGCAATGCATTATGCAGGCGAAACTCATTACGCTTTTTCTAGTATTGAGCATATTATGCGTGATGTAAAAAGTGGGTGGTTGATTCGTTATATGCATGCTAATGGAGCTTCTTTTTTTTTTATTGTTGTTTATGCTCATATTTTTAGAGGCCTCTATTATGGTTCATATATGGAACCTCGTCAACAATTATGGTGGTCCGGTGGTTTAATTTATGTTTTAATGATGGCAACAGCTTTTATAGGTTATGTTTTACCTTGGGGTCAAATGAGTTTTTGGGGTGCTACTGTTATTACGAGTTTATTCTCAATAGTTCCTTTTATAGGTAAAGCAGTTGTTATGTGGCTTTGGGGAGGCTTTACGGTAGGAAACCCAACTCTTAATCGTTTTTTTAGTTTACACTATTTATTACCCTTTATTTTAGCAGGTTTAGTATTCGTTCATTTAGGTCTATTACATAAGGATGGTTCAAATAATCCTTTAGGGATAAAAACAAAAACAGCAAACGTTAATTTTTATCCTTATATGTACGTAAAAGATTTAGTAGCTTTCTTTGTTCTTTTATCTCTATTATCTGTTGTTATTTTTTACTTTCCTAATAGCTTAGGAGATCCAGATAATTATTTAGAGGCAGATCCTTATGGTACACCAGCACATATTGTGCCAGAATGGTACTTTTTACCTTTTTACGCTATTCTTAGGGTAATTCCTAATAAAGTAGGGGGTATTCTTACTATGGGTGGTGCGATTGCTATTATTTTTTTGTACCCTTTATTAAATACTTCAATATTACGTAGTGCTAATTTCCGTCCAATTTATGCAGTAGTCTTTTGGCTTTTTGTTGCTGATTTTTTTTTACTTGCCTGGACAGGAACTACGCCAGTAGATGATTATTTTAAAGTTATTGCTGCTATTGTTGCAATAGGTTATTTTGTTTTTTTTGTTTTTGGGGGTTTATTCGTTGGATGGTTAGAAAAGATTTTAGCTTTTAGAGCTTTTTCTAACTAGGTTTTTTCTAAGGTAGTATAATACTTATTACCTATTAAATATATATATATATAAAATGAAGATTACACTAAAAAATATTTCTAAAATGATTCCTTTTCTTTTTTTTTTTTTTATTTTTTTTTTTTTTGCTAAAATATCCTTTATTACTTTCTTTTTTGTAAGGCATGCTTGCATCATTGCAAATATGGATGCTTCACGTCCATGGCAATTAGGCTTTCAAGACCCTGCAACCCCTATAATGGAGGGTATTATTTTTTTTAATGGTTTTTTAATGTCTTTTATGATTTCAATAGCTTGTCTTGTTGGTTGGTTATTATATAAATCTTTAACTTTATTTAATGAGTCAGCTAATTCAAATCCTGTAGGATTTACACATTCAACATTACTCGAAGTAGTCTGGACTATAATACCTGCAGGTATATTAATGATTATAAGTATACCATCATATAATTTATTATATGCTATGGATGAAGTTATTGATCCAAGTCTTACAATAAAAGTAGTAGGACATCAATGGTATTGGTCTTATGAATGTTCTGATTTTGATACGGTTCCGGAAAAAGAAAGTGAGTATGATGCAGACTCCCTTAAAAGTGCTCTACAGAATTTAATATTTTGGATAAATGTTTTTGAAAGGATAGGCTTTAAGACAGAGCATGGAGAGAAGAAAATTCAGATTAATTTAGTTAAAGACTTATACAATTATCTCGATAAGGAAAATTTAGATAAACTTCCTAATGAAGTTGCTGAAACAATTCATGCTCGTTTACAATTTATTAATGCATTTATTGCAAGAAATGAGCTTGGAAAAAATCCTCCTATGTTAACAAATAGTCCTGCTTGTAATAAAATGATAGAGGACATAGCATCAACAAGTGTGGTTCCAAGAAAAGATTCGGCTGTTCCGGAAGATAAATTAAACTTAATTATTAAAATTCTTAAAACTTTTAAGCAATATTTAAAAATTACCGATAATATTAAAGTGGGCGAAACAAATAAAGAGTTAATTAAATCCTTAAATGATTGCTTGGACGATCAAGCCTCTAATAGTAGTAAAGACCTAAGTTCTGGCAATGATTCTAAAGACGCTGATGATTCTAATAGTGGTAAAGATCCAAGTTCTGACAATGATTCTAATGATGATGATGATGATTTTTCGATTATTTCAGATTTAATAGATTTTGATAATTCGGATCCTTATTGGAGGTGGTGTGAGCTTATTTCAGCGGAAAAAATTCATGCAAAAGATTACCTAAATTTAAGACTCGCAGCCGATCAAGCTATTGTTTCTGAGCGCCTTTGTATGAATGCTATATTCGAGCCGGAAAATAATAATACGCCTTTTTCTGAACTTCTAGAAAATTTTAGACAAGATTCAATAAAATTTAAAAAAGCTGTACCTGTCGAATCCTTATCTAAAAGTAAATTAATTGATACACAGTTAATTGATAATCAGCTACTATGGACAAGACCGGAAAGAGAAAATTTTAGTAGCGAATATACTTTAAATAGCGCGGTAATAGATTCAAAATCTGCTAGGTTTGAATTTAATAACGCTTTATCTGAATTAGAGAATGCTAAACTTCATTCACACTGGTGTAAAATTGAATTAGCGGCAGCGAATGTTAATAAGTTAACAGCTGAGTATTTACAAGCAGACGCTGCATTAGCTATTATTAACCCTGATTTAATTAGAGGTTTTTGGATGAATAATAATAGTACTTATTATTCTTGGAATCCATCTTTAGCATTCGATCTTAAAACATTATCAGACCGTAAAAGACTTGCTTTTTTAGAGGCAAGTGAAAAGTTAAATTCAGCTAATTATCTGTTAGGAAAGGCGCAAAGAGACCTGACTCTTGAAGAGCTCAATAGATCTAATGCAATAGCAGATGATGCTAAGGCTAAGTTTATGGCAATGGAAGGAGAAGGTATACCTGCGGTACAAGAATTTATGAGAGGTAAAACTATTTTAGCAAATGCAAAAGATGAACTGAAATTTTTTCAAGATATTTCAGATAGGGCTGATTTAAGATTAGACAAGGCCCAAGTTTCATTTGATAAAGCTAAAAATACTATGGATAGGTCTCAAGCTAGACTGGATGCTGCTGAAAAAATTTTTAAAAAAGCTCAAGTAAATTTAACAGGTATTGAATTAAAAGAAGAACCAGTAAACTTCTTAGCTGATTTCGAGTTAGCTCAAAAAAAGTTTGAAAGCCTTAAAGAAGATTTTGATAAAACTGTTTTAAAAGTATGTAACGCTAAATTAGAATTATCTGCAGCTGAAGATAGATTTGAAAAGGTAAATAAATACTTAAAAAAAACTGAAAAAGCTTTCGAGGATACTGTTTTACTTGAAATAGAAACCCCAATTAAAGGGAAACCTACTGAATATTATCCAAACCATATTTGGGAACTTCGTTACGAAGATTTAGCTTTTTTAAAAGCTGAATTAAAAACAGATAGTACACAATTAGAGTTTGCTAATAAATCTCTTTATGCTGCAGAAAATCAATTAAGTCAAATTGCAGGTGATTTGCTTGAAGCTGAATTAAAGAAAGGTAAAGCTTTAATTAATTTATTAAAGCAAGATTCTTCTAACTTTGAGTCTTTAAGCAACATTGAAAAGGATGTAGCTGGTATTGAGTTAAGTATAGCAAAAGCAATTTATACTAAAGCTTTATCTGATTTTCAATTAAATAATTCAAGAACCTTTAAGTTGATTTTAGATAGGGCGGAAAAAGGTTTATCTGATGCGATGTTAAATAGTAAAACTTGTTATTTAGGTTCAGTTCTTGAAAACAGTTCAAATGATATAGATTCTAATAAATTAATTAACGATTATGCTCAAAGTTATTTAATTAGTACAAAAGAACAGTTAGATGGTGCGGAAGCTGATTACTCTAAAGCTTCTGATATATTAAATAAGTCAAAAGTTATACTTGAAAAAGTGGCTTTTGGTCTATCTAAAGATCATGATAATCCTGGCCTGGAAACTTTAAGGGAACTTTATAAAAATACTTTATTAAGTTTAGAAAATCGTATAGAGCAACTTAATTTAACAAGATTAGAATTATCGCCTTTAGATATTAAAGTAAATCCCGGCCTTCTTCAATCAAGGTCTTACGAAGAAGTATTGCTTGCTAAAGCAGAATTAGCTAATATTAAATGGCTTTCTGCTCGAGTATCAAAAACTTTAGATATTCCTTTACCAAATGAGACTAAACCTTTTAATGTTCAGTTTTCTTATCTTAAAGATGAGGAAGCTGCAATAGCTAATACTATTTCTAGTTCAGAAAGTAATAGTGAAGCTGGAAATCCTGATGATAAATCTGTAATAGATAATGCTATTTCTAATTTAGAAGGTAATAGTGAAGCTGGAACTCCTGATGATAAAAAAGGGTGTAAATGTGTTGTAGAATCTCAGGAGGATAAAATTGTTCATACTCAAAAAGGATTGAAAAAAGAAATTTTACAAATTTTTCAACAGATACTAAAAAGCGAAGATAAGACTAAAATTAATGCTTTATTATATTTTTTAAATAGTTGTTTTGAATCTATGATTCATGAAGAGCTTAAAAATATAAATGTTATTAAAGAGCAAATAAATGCTATTAAAGAGGGTTTATCTCATATTAAAGAAGATGTAGAAATACAGCCTATTAATTTTGACTCATATCTTATAGCTGATGAAGATTTAGTAATTCCAGAAGCTTTTGGTAAAGCAGGCAAAGCAGGTAAAGTTTTCCGCTTACTTGAAGTAGATAGTCGTTTATTTGTTCCTACTAATACACATATACGTATGCTTATTACATCTGCGGATGTTCTTCATTCGTGGGCTGTGCCAAGTTTAGGTGTTAAAGTAGATGCTTGTCCTGGTCGTTTAAATCAAGTATTTATGTTTGTTAAGCGGGAAGGTGTTTTCTATGGTCAATGTAGCGAACTTTGTGGAGTTAATCATGGTTTTATGCCCATCGTAGTTCAAGCGGTTAGTCAAGATGAATATTTAACTTGGGTTGGTAAAAGGTTATGCTCTTAACTCTTCTCTTTATATTTCTTTCTTTAGGTATTGGTGGTTTAATTTTTATACCTTCGGATAAAAAGTTATTAATGAGGCAGTATGCTCTTTTTATAACTTCAGTAGTATTTGTGTTTTCTCTTTTACTTTGGTTAGGTTTTGATCAATCTACACCTAAATTTCAATACGTTGTTAATTGGTTATGGTTACCTGTTGCAAATATTAATTTGGTTTTAGGTGTTGATGGAATTTCTCTTTTTTTTGTTATACTTACCACTTTAATTTTTCCTTTATGCCTTTTAGCTTCATGGTCTTTTGATAAAGGGGATATTAAAACTTATTTAATTAGTTTTTTAAGTATGGAACTAGTATTACTTTTAGTCTTTACTAATTTAGATTTATTATTTTTCTATATTTTTTTTGAAGCTGTTTTAATACCGATGTTTCTAGTTATTGGTATTTATGGCTCACGTCAAAGAAAAATACGTGCAGCTTATATGTTTTTTCTTTACACTCTTTTTGGATCACTATTTATGTTGATTGGTATAATATATATAAATCTTTTTAGTCCACAGACGGATGTTGTAGTCCACAGAAGGATGTCTTGACCTCCGTCGTGATGTCCGCAGCTCCTAGTGTTCGCGCGGAAAGCGAGGCTCATAACCTCACAAAATGCGGCGTTCTGCAGCAGCGGAGGTGGCGGTGCTGCTGTAGCTCGTAGACTTTGTAGACTAGTCTATCACAGAGGTTACACTGCTGTGAGATCGGTAGGCCCGAGCGAGCTTCGGAAAGAGAAATGTGGATAGATGTTCTTATCAACTGACTCCCTGGTGGCTATGATGGGTGCTAGATGAGAGTGAGCACAAGGGGCGAAGGCGCGCTTGTGACTAACCTCAACAACAACAACTAAAAACAAGCAGCAAACACAGCAGGTTCCGAGAGGGTCTCCGGGATATGGGCCCGAGTCCCGGAATTTCGGGGTTCGGAACAATGAAACAACTAACTACAGACTCGCCTGCCAAATTTTCTCCGCTACAACTCTGTGCTCATCATGTTGTCTGCTAAGTACCATCTCTTCTTTCTGTATGATGTCCGCGGAAGGCTAGTTGCCGCAGTCGCACCTATGGTAAACTGTGTCTGACTACATTATTGTAACAGTTTTCCTCGACACATGGCTGACGGGCAAACGGCCACTTAATGGGCGACACCGTCTTACAGTCCGGCAAGGGACGTCACATTAGTCGGATTTGGCCATTGCTAAAAATGACAAACATGTATGTATAGTCCGTGCACACCAAAAAATCCAAAATTTTCCCAGCACAAANATTGTAACAGTTTTCCTCGACACATGGCTGACGGGCAAACGGCCACTTAATGGGCGACACCGTCTTACAGTCCGGCAAGGGACGTCACATTAGTCGGATTTGGCCATTGCTAAAAATGACAAACATGTATGTATAGTCCGTGCACACCAAAAAATCCAAAATTTTCCCAGCACAAATGACAACTTTTCTCTGCCCACAGGTGGTTGTTCCGAAATCTGAAAGTACCGGAAACGCCCTGTTTGCAGGCGCATCGCGTGACGGAGAGTTATTTTCTTTCTTCTTTTTCTCGACTTTTTATCGGCGCAAAACCGGAAAAACTTGAATTGTTTTCGCAGGGGTGTGTTCTTTGCCGATTCGAAAAAACTCAACGGATTTGTGTCGGGATTTGCCAGGTCCGTATTTTTTTTTGGGTCAAAATATTTTAAATTCACGGAGATATTAGAGAAAAACCGGATCTAGAGGGCTAACTTGTATTGTTTTTCGGGGGATAACTAACCGACCGATTTCAAAATAAACAGCGGCAAACGATTCCTCTCCTCAATATCTAGGTCGGTNCTTCCTTTGTTAAGTTTTGGTGTAAATCTATTTGATTTTTCTATAACTAACGCAATGATAACTAGTTGTGTAAGTTTAACTTTTTTTATTTTCTTATTTTATTGATTATCTTCTTATGGTTTAAATTGTTTTCCTACAAGATGGCAATTGGTCTTAGAAAGTTTATATATTAGTACAGCAAGTTTAGTATGGGATAGGAGCCCAATAAAAATAATAATTTTGGCCCGAGATCTTTTTATTGGTTTAGGTACTGATTTTTGGGGAAATGCTTTATTTTCTTTGCCTAATAATATTAGTATAATAGACGCTGAATTTATGGGTACAGGCATAAAAATATTACCTCTTTGGTTTAGTATTTTAGGGGGGGTTTCTTCATTTATTTTATATAGAAATTATAGTCGTAATCTATTTCTTTTTAAAACTTCTATATTAGGTCGGAAGTTATATACTTTCCTTAACCGTAAATGGTTATTTGATAAAATATATAATGATTTCATTACCCAAAATATTTTAGATTTTGGTTATCATCTTACTTATAAATCAATAGATCGTGGTCTTATTGAAAGTCTAGGTCCTTTTGGTTTTTCAAATGTATTATTAGATCAAGTAAATAAATCTCGTTTATGGCACTCCGGTTATTTATATCATTATTTAGTAATATTAGGATGGAGTAACCTTTTATTTGGTCTGTGGTTTATTTTTGGTTTTAAATTCTTACCAATACAGGTATTATTAATTTTTATAGCTTTATGGTCCATCCTATAATTTTTATTCTTATTACAAGTCTTGGAGCCATTTTAGGAATTAAAGTTACAAGTACGCAAAATCCAGTATATAGTGGGCTTTATCTTGTATTACTCTTTTTTTTAGGTTCAGGGATTGCTTTTTTATTAGGTCTTGAATTTATTGCTTTACTTTTTCTTTTGGTTTATGCTGGTGCTATTGCTGTACTGGTATTGTTTGTAGTTATGATGTTAGATGTTAAAGCTATTGAAAATCCTTGGTCAGCAAAAAAAAAACGATTATTTTACGTTGGTGGTTTAATTTTTTTTTTCTTTTTATTCGCAGTAGGGTGTAATAAAGAGTTGCAAAGTTTAATAAAGTTATTTGCAACAACTTATATAGGCTCATTAGTTTTTTTTAACATAATAAAATATGAAGAATATATTAAAGAAATTTTTCAACCTATTGTTAAGAATGAAATGGCAAATATTAAGTTAGAACAAATAAAGGATATAAGTAAATCTGATACTTCAAATAAAGATAAAGAAATTCCTAAAACATTTATTGATTATCTTAATGAAAAAATAGATTCTTGGTTTAATTTATGTGATTCTGAGAATCTTACAGAATTTTTTCGTTTATTGTTTTATAAAGAAAATATGGACTCCTCTTATGTTGGTAATAAGATGTGGTTCGTTGAATTTGATTCGTCTTGCGCTTTAAATGATCCAAGTTATTTACTTTATTCAACTTATGCTATATTGTTAATTATAGCTGGTATTATTCTTTTAATAGCTATGGTAGGGGCTATTAGTTTAACATTACAGAAAAATCGCCCTGAATCTTTATACCGTCAATTAGGTCGAGAGTCTAAAAATGCTGTTTTTTTAATAAAAGAAAAGAAAATTTCTAGAGACTTAAAGGAGGATAAGTTAGATATATTATCTTAATTCTGCTTACTATATTTATAAATGATCTTATTGTTTGGGTAAAAAAGGGTTCTACTGTTATACAAGCTTGTCAGGCTGCGGGGGTGGAGGTCCCTAGGTTTTGTTATCATGATAAACTTTTTGTAGCAGGTAATTGTCGTATGTGTCTTGTTGAGGTTAGTAAGTCACCAAAGCCTCAAGCTTCGTGTGCTTTACCCTTCTTACCTAATTTAAGAATCTTTACAAATACAGCTCTTGTTCGTAAAGCTCAAGAGTCTGTTATGGAATTATTACTCTTGCATCATCCTTTAGACTGTCCTGTATGTGATCAAGGAGGAGAATGCGATTTGCAAGAACAAAGTTTTAATTATGGATCTGATAGAGGAAGATTTTTTTTTTTTAAAAATTCTTTAGGTGACACTTTTTGGGGAAGCCTAATAAAAACAGTTTTAAGACGGTGTATTCTTTGTACAAGATGTGTACGATATACGTCTCAAATTGGGGGTATAGATTTAATAGGTACTTCTAATAGAGGAGGTCATTCTGAAATTGGGATGTTTAAAGAAAGTGTACTAAAAACTGAAACTTCAGGTGGAGTTATAGAATTATGTCCAGTTTGTTGGTTAAAACCAAGTATAAATTAAATAATTATGTTTTTTTTAAAAGAATATTACCCTGTATTAATTTTTTTAGGCTTTAGTCTTGCTTTAGCTAGTATTATTTTCGGTGCTTCGTTTATTTTAGCTGTTTCAGATGGAGATACTGAAAAATTATCTTCTTATGAATGTGGTTTTGATCCTTATGAAGATGCTCGTAATGCCTTTGATGTTCGTTTTTATCTTGTAGCAATTCTTTTCCTTCTTTTTGATATAGAAACTATTTTTCTTTTCCCCTGGTCAGTTTCTTTAAGTCAATTGCCTTCAATAGGTTATTGGTCCATGCTAGACTTTCTTTTCGAATTAGTTGTTGGTTTTATCTATGCTTGGCAAATTGGTAGTTTAGATTGGGAATGAGAAATTTAGATTATAAGCGTCGTCAATCTTTTGCTTTATATGAATCTAAACGAAAAAGTCTTCAAGCTGTAGCAACTAATCAAAATTTAGAAATATCACTACGGTGGTGGGCTCAATTAGAAAAATCTAAGTTACCAAGACAAAGTAGTTTAAGTAGAGTTCATAACCATTGTATAAAAACTGGTAGATCTCGCGCTGTTATAGGTTTTTTAAAAATATCTAGGCTAAAGTTTCGTCGTTTAGTCTCAAAAGGGGATTTTCAAGGTTTTTGTAAAGCTTGCTGGTAAGCCTTAGATTAAAATGTACAATAAATAAATCTTTTTAAGTAGATAAACCTTCAATATTAAGGGAGGGGTTAAATCGAGCTATTAACTAATTGATTTTTTCGCTTTAGTCGGGTTTAAAAAATTATATGCCACAATTTGATACAATGACTTTTTTTAACCAAGTTTTTTGGTTAATCTCTATAGTTTTTACTTTTTACATCATAGTTATAGGATACATTCTACCTGTATTGGCTTTTAGTTTAAAGTCGCGTTATAAAAATTTAAAATTTACTACTGCACCCAATACAAAGTAAAATAAGAATAGTCGAACTTATTTTAAAATTAATATGCAAAGTAAATATTAAGAAATTTAATTTATTTGATTAAAAATTATTTTTTTTTTATCTTAAAGGAAGTGTGGCTGAGTGGTTTAAAGCCTTGGTTTGCTAAATCAATGTATATCTTTAATGTACCGTGGGTTCAAATCCCACCGCTTCCCTTAATTGGTTTTAATTTATACATTAGTATGAAAGATAACAATAAAAATATTATCTATAGTTGTGAGATATGGGCAAGTTCAACAAATTTAAATAGTTTAAAATTATATTCGTTATTATTGCCATTATCTCATACTAGCACAGGTTTACCTACAAAAATAAGGCGTTTTACACTACTTCGTTCCCCTCTTGGTAATAAAAGATCTAAAGATCAGTTTGAAAGAAGAGAATATAAAGTTCTTATATCTTTTCAATCAAAAACCCCCTCAAAGTTATTAGCTTTACTTGATATTTTGCAATCTTCAAGTAATATTAAATCAAAAATAGTTTTAAAACAAAATACTAAATAATTTTTATTTGATAGATATTGCTGTATCATTTAACTTTAAAGATAACAAGAATCGGACTTGCAATCAGCAACAATAGTTATTGTTACTGAGTAATTNTAGCTTTACTTGATATTTTGCAATCTTCAAGTAATATTAAATCAAAAATGGTTTTTAAAACAAAATACTAAATAATTTTATTTGATAGATATTGCTGTATCATTTAACTTTAAAGATAACAAGAATCGGACTTGCAATCAGCAACAATAGTTATTGTTGCTGAGTAACTTACATAAAGTAGTTTTGAAATTCCGAGAAGAAAATAAACCTCTTTTTACTATACATGATGCCTTTTATGCCCGTCTCATTGATATAGAATTTTTAAAAAGAATATATTTTAACGAACTTCGCTTATTACATGATCACAATTATTGGAAAACTTTCTTGTTAACAAACACTATAGATTTAAATAAAAAGGAGTATACCTATCTGACTAAATAACAGAAATTTATCGCCGAGGAATTAAATACCTTGATCAACGACATCTTTCTACCTGAAAGCCAAGAGAATAAATTAAATCCGATTGATTTTAAAATTCCGATGTCTCAAGAGATTTTATCTTAAGATATTTCTAGTATCCCCTAATAAGAGATATGAAGATATTCCTAATAGATTATATTAAGATATTGATATACCTTATAGCATACAACTCATCATTATACCCCAAATACACACATTAAACATATACTTATATAATTAATACATAGGTATATATTTAGGCAGTGCCTAGACACCGCTCAGCGGGTATTTGGGGGAAATATAGTTGGAGTCTAGGGTATACACATTTTTTATAATACATATACACATGTATTATGCCATCGTACCTCCGGGGTAGCTGCATAGCCTGCGTTCCTGAAGCAATGCATCATGTCGGTCTTGTCGTTATTGTTAGCAAATGATGACGACCAGTTCTTGAGGACGTTCTTGAAGACGTGCCACAAGCAGTGCAAATGCAGCGTCCCTGGCGAGCAAGAAGCTATTGCAGCCGTCATTGCAAGATCAGCGTCGGTCAAGATCACCTGTGGCAAAGGGCAGACGTACGTTGTCAACGGATGGGATAGGCCATGGACGGCCCGGTTATGTCGACAGCCACTAGACAAGCTCTTCTGCGTCTGCAGTACATGCCTCAACAAATATGGACGTCTATTTGTTCCTTTGTCGAAGCGACTTCATACTGTACATCATCCTGACCGCGTTCTACGCCATGAATGAGTGTTGTGTACATCGTGACAGGGTCGCCTTCGGCTTCCGCCCACTGGCAGCGGCCTCATATCTGTTCAGGATCCATCGAACGTCTCCGCACACTCAGACCGCAGCAGGCCCTGCCCCAAAATGCAGCTGCGATTCTCGTCGTCAACGCCCACAACGAACAGAAGAGGCCACCCGTACCTACAGACAAACAGTCAGCCCGAGTTACATGACGCATTGATACTCTTTCTAGCAGCACCAAATCCCTCGACCACAATCGGCGAGCGGGTTTTTTAAAGGGCAACCATGAGCAGCGTAGCGTAACGAGCGGTGCCACATGTNCAGACCGCAGCAGGCCCTGCCCCAAAATGCAGCTGCGATTCTCGTCGTCAACGCCCACAACGAACAGAAGAGGCCACCCGTACCTACAGACAAACAGTCAGCCCGAGTTACATGACGCATTGATACTCTTTCTAGCAGCACCAAATCCCTCGACCACAATCGGCGAGCGGGTTTTTTAAAGGGCAACCATGAGCAGCGTAGCGTAACGAGCGGTGCCACATGTGCTGTGGAGACTTGTAACCTGTCGAAGGTATTGTGTGCACCTGTTCGTGAACACCGTTGTATCGAGCTGTATGCAGCCCCAAAATCTTGCAATCTGTTCTTGCTGTTGGACGGTAGACCAAAACACATCCACAAATCGTCCCTGGGCATCCAGCGTGTGATCGCAGTACATGCCAGGGTCGCTTTTCAGAGTCGCGAGGAAGTCGGTTGCGTCCTCGGGTTTCGCGTTCAACGCGTCGTTTACCTTCTGCACTTCGTTGTACACCTTCTGTACGAAAACGGCGTTACGAAAAGAATTGCAAGGCAACAAGGGGGTAGATTCTTTCCGCCACTTAACACAATGACGGGGAAGCACTGCAAGAAGACTTGTCTGCCTCAGTTGGCAACGGTGTTGTATAATGAGAAACGCCGAGAATGCAGCAACTCCACTATTATTTCACTGCTATTATTTCCTGCGAATTCACATCTATACTGAACGTCGTTAGACCCAACTGTAGCCACCCACTTTTTGTCTTCCCTTTTTGCACAAGAGGAGACCGTCCTGGTCTAGTTCCAGCAGCTTGATAATTTGCTGTGCTGACACGCCCCCCACAGTCCATGTCCGGATATCGTCAATCCTCTCGTCGACAGTGTTTGTCGGCAGGATGTGCTTGGCTGGACTGGACACCGCTCCCCTTCTTGGGCCACAGAATTCAACAAGCAGTCGCCGTTGCCCTCGCTCTCGAACGGAGTGCCCATGCCTCCACCATCTTCGGGTTCAACCCCGTTAAGGAGAGCCGCGGTGAACTTGTCCTTCAACAGGCCCTTCGCCAGGAGCTCCTTTGCGGTCTGGACGGGAATCGAGGCGGATACATTACGACCATAAATTATCAAGTTTATCGTCATCAATGTTGAGAACACGATAATGAAACTGATCATGGATTAATTATGAAACGGAGAGCGTACCTGTAGGCCACCTGTAGCCCTTTTCTCAAAAAGGGACAGCCCAAAAAAAGATATGGAAAAACGACAACCCACTTGTTACGCTGTCTTTTTCCAAAAACGAGGTGTTCGATTATTCTCGGAGGCGTTTGCGTGCGCGCGCCAGCGCGCGCGAACGATTTTTGAATTCTTGCAGTTCGCGCCGCTTCTCTCTCGCACAAGCGCACAAGCTACATCAGCACACCACGCGTATCCACACCGCACACACACCACGAGCCACCGCATACCATGGATGTCATGAAACTAGACAACGTTCAACCTCTCCCGCTGGAGTTCAACGGGTATGTCGAGGGCACGTTGGAGTTGCTCCTGGGCGGCAAGGGCCTCTCGCAGATCAAGCTTCTCAAGCACCTCCAGAACGTGTGCATCGTGTACGCTTGCTTGGCGGTCAAGCGGAACGCCGGGATCGTCTCCACGGAGGCTAAGTACAAGGCAGCGGCCAAGGGCTACAAGGACATCGCTGTCCCAGGATTCTTCAAGTGGCTCAAGGAAAACGGCATAGTGATCAAGCAGGCGTGGCTGACGTTCGAGGTCATGGGCAGAACAAGTCTGAACGGAGGTAAGAAAACAAACGCTTCGCGACACACCGTGAGACACAACCGACCGCCGCGACAGAGAGAGGCAGGTTTCGAATGCGTATCCGACCCTCTGCGCCGCTATGGTCTGCTGTTCAACACGATATGCGTAACGCCGGATGCAGGGTGTTTGTGTTTGGTCCGCTCAGCGCAAATACATATTTTCAAAGTTGTCACGTGTGTTGACAGGGCAGACAGGCCATCACGGTGCGCTGCCTTGACAGAGTCGTGATCCATCAAGTAGGCAGCACCCACAAAGCCCTCCACCAGAAGTAACTAGGCTGTGTGTAGCGTGTAGTTTGGTGACATAGTCTGGGGTGATAAAGCACGCCCGGCTTTGGGCAGCAATCGGTTATAAAATGACGACATGACAGCGATGTGCATCCTCCTGCAAAGTCGGTGTAACCAGGAAATGTTACCGACACAAAAAGTCTCATGTTGCATCAGGAAACAAACGGTTCGGTTAACGTGCTCATGTCATGTCTGCTTTAGTGCTGTAGGGGATGGAAAGTCCTGTACTGCTGCTGACAGTGAAGTGCTACTGCTGTTCCACTGTTGTTTGACTTGCCCTGCAGCGCCGGTCCTGTTCACCGACGGGAAGAAGTTGTGGAAGCGCTTCGACAAGGTCATGCGCGAAATGAAGAAGACGTACA
>CACKRE030005130.1:5045-20606 GCA_902602495.3 Ectocarpus sp. CCAP 1310/34
TCAGAGGTCGCTCCCTCCCGCCGCGTCGCAACACAATTAACAACAACCGATGGACCCACAGAGACCCAATCAATATCTCTCCTCTCGCTTCCTCCGCCGAAAGCTAGCAGCAGCAGTAGTATAGGGCACACCCTGCTCCCGTCCCGCTCTCGCTGTGTGGTGTGTGCAACACACGCTGGTTGGTGGGACTCCCTCTCTCTCCAGAGAAAAAAAGGCGAAAAAAAGGCCGGCAGCGTTGAACAACAACAACCACAACGGAAACAACAACAACAACATCATCAGCGATGAACCCCAGACCAACCAAACGTTCCCCGCTTCCTCCGCCGTCGCTAACAGCAGTATGTGTGTGTGTCCCGCCCCCCTTGTCCATGTTCCCTGTCTCTGTGTAGTGCGTGTCTTGCCAGCAGCAGCAGTGTGTGCAGCACGGCAGTGCGTCGTGGTTTCTTGCGTGCGTGTAGTTTGTTGGCCAAACAGAAACAAAAGTAACGCCTCCCGGGGATGCGTCCATGTGACATATATATTTGCACAAACGGTGTGCTATCTCGAGACACCGACCACGGATTGCAAAGGTAGCGGTTGGGACAGCTCGAGCAAAATAATAAGGGGTTATGAGCACAATCAGCGTGGAAGAGACAATAGAATATGCTGACTACTGATGATGCCGACTGTCGTCCACAATGAGCACAACAATCAGTCTGGAAGGGACATTAGACAATGCTGACTGGGCTTCTGAATGCGGTGAGTGGTCTACAGACTAATGAAATTGCTGTGGTGCACAGTCTGGCGAAAAACAAGATTTGTACACACAACATCCTCATGAATGAGGCTACATGCCCCAGTGCTGGTGAGTGTGCTCTGCCTTCGAGCACTGCCTTTTGCCTTGCCTTCCTCAGTGGTGATCGGTGAAAGTTTGAGGCATGTTTCACTCATTCTTAACAGGGCTGTGTCCTAAGTCCTAGACTTTCATGCATGATTCTGTACCATCCGCGGACGTGCATCCTTCCCTTCGTCGGTGCGGCCGTACTTGCGACCAGTGCGGGCAAAACCAGGGGTAATGACGAGGGATGGCTGGTTCGGTTGTTCGAGCACGGGGGAGATCTACGAATGAGACATGCAACAATGAACGCGTTCTCACAAGCTGCACAAGCGTTAGCACGAAACTCGCAGGAGGGGCCGAACGGGCCAGGAAAGACACCTCTTCCAACCCACACAAAAATCTGCCGTTGCAATCTCGAGAAACATAGGCCGAAGAAAAACAACTTGCTTTTAGAGAAAAAACCGGACATCGCCTACTCTAAAACCAAGTGAAATGCAGAAAGTGGGGTCACTTTATGGTGGGGTCACGAAAAAAAAGAGCGGAGTCACAGTAAAATGGGGTCGTTTTCGAATAAAATCGGCGACAGAAACTGAATCCCTATCAGGCTTCAGAACAACCTTCGGTTTGCGACTCGGGCCCCGGCGCCCACTGGGGGCAGCGGGGCCCTTCAATCCCCTAGTTTTCTTAATTCCGGGCCCGTTCTGTAAATATGTGCATGCTTGTCTCGCTACACAACGACGTAATTTATTCGGACCACTTTCTTCCTGCGGCCCGCAATTTGGAACTTTCTAGGCATACATACACCGGTCGCCCCGGTGGTCTAGTGGGTAGCCTCGCAATCTGCGAAGGGCCAGGTCATGGGTTCGAGTCCCGACAGAGTGAGTTTTTTCTCGCTAATAAAATCCTGGTCTCCGTTGGAAGCGACGCGCAACAAAGCCCGTTGTTAGTAAACTTAATCGACTTCATAAGTCGCGAGGGAAAGGATTGCTGTACCCTTCTCGCGATAAAAATATCTCAGGCAGGAACCGCAGGAGGGGGTCCAACCCCCCCCTCCTATGTGACCCCGGTCGGGTGGTCTAGCTGGTAGAAGTGGAGGATAGGGGCCAGAGGGGCAGACGACAGTGTCCAATGATGGGAAAAAAATATATATATATATACATGTGGGCCGCGTTTCCGTGTGGAGTGTATGGGCCGCATGAAATTGAGGTGCGGGCCGCATTTGGCCGGGATCTTTCTAGGCATACATACATACATATACAACGGCGCTTCGCGGTCGCCGCTACGCTGCTCGCCCGAAGAAAAACAACTTGCTTCAGAGAAGAACCGGAGAACACCTGGATTAAAACCAAGAGATAAAAGGGAGTAGGGTCACTTTGTTGTGGAGTCAGAAATCGAACCGTCTAAAGGTCTAAGAATTTTCGCAACAGAAAGCTGAAGCAAATAGGCTTCAGAAAATCACAACACGCATCCTGCTGAAGTGGCCGCTTTGCGCTACAGTCTTGTAATATTTGTCGGGGCAACTACAGCAGTAACAGAAGCATGCACGTTGAATTCTCAGCCCGTCCCTCACGAGATGCACTTGCGGAACTTGTCACACTTGTTCTCTGGAGCTGATTGCATAAAGTTTGCGCATCCTTGACGCATTTTGAATTGCAAAGTGTTTCGCGTCTCTCAATCCTCCTGCTGATGACCTGGGCGTGCGGTTCGTTCTATGTTCACCCTGTCGCAACCGTGGCAACTACCTTACCTAAAAGCCCATCCCTGACCAGATACACTGCTGGCCCTTGTCACATTGGTTATCGGGAGCTGTACAGTTTCCGCGTCCTTGAGGCACACTCGACTGAACAACCGTCGTGGAGTGTGTTTGCGGCAAGTAAGCATGCAGTTCATGACCCGTGGGGGGAATGTCCGGTCAACTCGACCATTTTGTTCGTGTTTCGGCTCAGTGTGGCATTGAAGAACGCGCTTTCTCAAAAACTGCCAGAAGGTTCTGTGCCAAACTTGCGGGAGGTGTGCCTCCCTCGAAAATCTGTCGTTGCCACCTAGAACATCGTCCAAAGAAAACCATCTCGCTCGGTTCTAGACAAGAACGCGGAGATCGCCAACCCTAAAACCAAGTGACTTGAAGCGAATGCAGCCTAATCGGGGTCAAGAACCTGGGAGTCAAAATCGCATACAGTTTCAGAAGCAACACGGAAAGCTTCAGAACGACAAGCGACCGCCTTTTTGATGACGCTACTACACTCGGTCCGTCAGAATCGGCATCGAAACCGCTGGCCTCCACATCCCCCCGCAACTTGAACGTGTGCGTATGACGGCCACAAAAATTGTGCTCGTCACCTTGCGCAAAGCCATGGCTCCGTCAAACAGAACCACTGGAGTGACTGCCGAGTTTGCGATGGAGTTGCACCGACCACTGCGTCACATATCTCACACTTGTTCATTTATGAGACCGCACAAACGCGTTTTTTGTCTCGAACATACCAAGGAGTGGAACCGCTCTCTGTTGTACCTCCGCAATGAAAACACGCCCCGTGGAACGTTTCAATTGCTGAAACATTTTTATTATCTTTTCAAACATCGGTTCGAGCGGCGGACACAACGTGGATGCTAGATCCACAGACGACATACGTTGGCTCGAGTGTCTTACGTGGCTGTCGTTGCCTCAAGCATTGCGACCGAGGAAAAACCCGGCCAACCATGCCAACAATCATCGCGCACGCAAACCAAGGAAACACATCTCGTGCGCGAGACTGCGCGTGCTTCCCCACCAGCGCGCAAGCTGCGCTACTTTTGCCAAGCTCCGTCCGTTCCTCGAGCAGGTGTGTTTTTTCGCGCATTGAAGTCGCTGAAGAGAGCAACGCGCTTCGCGATGTGCCGATGCTTCAATGGAATACTGGCCGCGATATCAAGGATCTTTACAGAGGAGGCAAGACACGTTCAGACAAAACGCACACAGCTCCGGTTACAGTCGTAGTTACGAAGTGCTTCAGACGATGTAAGTAAAAGGCAATTTTCGGGCACCCATCCATACACATCTTGCAAACGTGTGCATGTCTATGGCCACCTAAAATGAAAGCAACGGGTGACTCGTTGCATACATAGCATTAATCTATATGTGACAAAAAGTGTTCTGGTCTCCTCTTGCAACGGGGCAAAAACTCTCGAATCGAATGCACGCCTTCACAAACGATGTTGGGGGCTCGCTATGTGGTTCCCAGGTAATACTTATGACAATCCCCGCTGACAGGACAGCAAGGTGGTTGGATCGCTAGCTTGTGTGAACACTCGAATAAAACGAAAAAGCGTGAAACGTTCCCTTCGCCCTCCAGCTTTGTCATGGACGCCTCACCTGCTGGGCGTCCACATTCGGGGGCATGTTGCGAAGTAGCAAGTTCAGGTTCTCGAGGTCGAGTGCAGCTGCTTTGCCTTCAACAGACCTTCGTCAAGCACCAGCGCAAGATCGGTGATGCACAATCTCAATCAAGATTTTCGAGGAATACTGGGAACTCCCACAACTAGAACAAAGGAAAGCATTGTCGGACAATATTGAAGATCTTCGCTTTTGGCAGTGTCTTGTTTCCCGTCGGACGGTCCATTTCGCCTGTATTGTTGGGGTTATCGAGATGCCTCCGCCGGAGCAATATAAGTTACGCACTCAGTTCATGCTGGCAGTCTCAGCTTTCATAGGGAGGACAACTTTCGCGGTTCCTCACGTACCGGTGGCATCGCACTGGACCTCGACAGCAAAACCCAGCTCTAATCAAATACAAGGCAAAGGGCTCGAAAAGACAAGTCTGAGATGCGGTGGGTGCAATGCCATGTCACCGCATTCGTTGCAGCGAGTTCTTTGCGTTTCGCCATAGAGTATTTAACATACTCAATCCACACTCCCCTATGAAACGGGCAGTGGCCCACAAAAACGACAAACGCTGATTCATAAGCAGGTCATCCAAGATTACAAGTACTCCGACGGTTGACGGGAGAGAGAGGCATTCATGACCGTGGTGCAAGCACGTGCTGCAATGCTTAAGCGAAAATCGTGGAACTAGGCTGACGACAGTTGTGGAATAAGTTGGACGATGTGTCGAACTCTTGCAACGCTACTTCGAAAGGGGCGCCACGGTCGAGGGGACGTTTCGTGCGTCAAACACCAGTTGGTTCTTTGTCTAATTTCATGGCTCACGATCAACTGGGCCGTTGTGATCACATGTATCATCAGCATTGCCCAAGAAATAAGCCCCACCACGATTGGGATGGATTGGAGATCGGGAGTTGCTGCCCAAGGAAAGGTTGTATGGCCTCCGGGAGAGCAGTTGGACGACAACTGCCTTCTTTCACGTGTAGTATGAAATACATATACTGTACTGCTTCAGAGTGTGAAGTGGCACAACGTTTTCGGCGGACGTCGTGCGAACCGCGAAACGGTGAGACGAAGACATGCCACGACCCGATCTACCTCTGTTTCCGATTAAACAGCTATGCAAATCACATTCCGTCTGCCGTGCTCGTCGCAGCGGTCCCGACGAGTCCATCAACTCTGAATTCCCGCTGGTCGACGTGGAGCTGTGGAGAATTCTCAATGTCAAAAAATGTCTCCAGCATGCAAACACCGTGCTTTGCTGGATGGTAGGGGTCCGGATTCGGCCTCCCCTCCGAGTTCTTCTCCAACACCGTTCGCTTCGGGAGTTGTCTGGCCGTTGCCCCACACACCTAGGAGCCACATGGCGAACGAGTACGTGTACACTGTGGCTTCAGGCTTTCTTGTGAGGTTCAGCGCAAGGCCACAGTTGAACAGTGCCGCGGACACTACGGTGGACGATGAACCCATCGCCTTCCAGAACAGGTCCACCGAGTGGTAAGCCTTCTGGAGGAAATACGAAGCCACTCTGTATAGCAGCGGAACTTCCTCTGTAGGTCAATCATGTACAACGTGGTGGACCTCGCAGAGTGAGAGGGCATCTGGTACGCTCCGCATTGTTCGCTCACGTGATTGGCAATGATCTTGGGGCAGAGATTTGATTTCGTGGGAAACGAGGATTTCACACGAAGTTGGTGCAGTCGGGTCAGCACCAGCTTCGTGGGACATCTTGATCATCGTCTATTGCCATTCCGGAGCAATTTTCTGCCATTTGGCAATGTGACCCACAACGGCATGGAAGTGTCGAATAACCAAAGGGCTCGCTAACGGTGTTGCATAGCTTGGGTACTTCTGGAGGGCGGCCCGAATTGCCGATCGCGTCTCCGCCGGCGTTGATCCTGCCACGAGTAATGTCGACTCTCCGTCGTATGACATCGGTTTGGGCGACGGCGGTTATGGTGTCGCTCGACGATGGATGTTGAATGAAACTCGGCAAGACTGAATTCTGTCTCGTTGCCGAAGAACCTCGTCCACCGCCGGAGGGTGTTACCATTCCTTCGCAAATGATCCCTTTCATAGATCTAATGGGTGGCTGCCATAGTTGCGTGCGCGAGGAAAATCGTTTTGTGTATGTGTGTGACACTTGAAGCTCTTGTGTGGTTATGATCATCGCCCGAGAGTAGCACCGACCTGAATTCAAGCTCAATTTTTTGTTGGCAGGGCAACTTGGGAGGTGAACGATGACCATTTCTTTGTGTCGGGTATGCTTTATGTTGCTCTCTGGCTTCATAAAAGACGTAACTCAGACAAAGCAAGCAACGAAGGCTCTGCGAACAGATCCAAGTCACTGTTCATTTTTTCCTTTTTTTGTCTTCACCTTGTATCAGCGCTCACAGCACTAGTGCCGTTTCTCCAACCCATGGTCACACAGAAGGGCCCCTCTCTACCCTCCCCTCCTGCGGTACGTTGCCTTCGAGTTCAGCACTCTCTTCCCTCTGTGTACACACGAACTAGCGCTATCCACTAGGCCAGGAGCGGAAGCAAGCGAAAAGCTAACTTTGCAAGTAAAGTTCGCTTACGCCGGAATTCGAACCCCTGACCTGACCTCTTAAGAGGTTTCGAAGAAACAAACTAGACCACCGTGCGACTGTGGAAACACATCATCATGCTTTGCTCATTGTTATTTCTGTGCACACTCTACTAACGGACCGGAGTCTGACACAAGGGTACGGCTCGAAGAAATACATATACGTATGTGGACAGAAGGTTGAAGACTGATGGGCCGGGTGGCAAAACAGTACAGTGCACCATTCGCCGAAACAAGTTATCTGCACAAAACGCCGCCGAGAGCTTGCAGTCACGACGGCACACGAACAGGCCAGCACCCTCGAGTTAAAACGGCACAGGGCCACGCGAAAAGGGGGATGGAAGAGGTAAGTTGGGTGGCATCCTTTCCGTGGTTATGGGCATCCCATTTTGGAAGGAGAATCTTTGGTGTGACTGTCGTTTTTCACCAACCGAGATACCCCTGCCGCCAATTGCTGAGGTAATCTTCACGCATTTACATGTAAGCTTTGCTTTCTTCGTGCTTGGGAAGATCTTTCTCTGGCGGCAGCGAATCCCTTCATCGCGTTTTCTTCTCAGGGGCACGCAGGAGGCTCGTCGGTACGTCACCGCCAAAGCCTGGCACTCGACAGGCGTCTGTGGCACGTGTGTAATAGTCGCCTGAAGTAACGAAAACTGTCTCTATTTCGCGGGGACACATTCCGTGATGACAATGCATCGCCCACCAATAATACCGAAAGCCATCAAACGACAGAAGGAGAGAATGAGCACACATGCCCATTTCCACCAGGGCTCCCGCAATCAACGACAACAAGCCGGATAAACCAGATCACGTGGCATATGCTTCCATAATCCTGATCATTTTTACTCTTGCAAGCCTTGCGGCATTACCTACGAAAGAAGAATATCGGGCTCACATCAGGTCGCGCCGCTTGAGAGTTTGTGTAGCGAGAGCAAATCCCTTTTGGGGATGCCAACCTCCGCATAAATTCGCTGAGTCAGCATGGCTGACTCGTGTCATCGTACTTAAAACCTTTGCTCGTGTACTGTTCATCGTGATAAATCACCGCGACGAATATCGTCGGCATTGCCTGTCTAAGCTCATTTGCTGTTTGAGCGGGTTGATTAGGCGATTGCTGAGTTAACTGCGTTGACAAATCGCGACCCGACGGAGGGTGAAAGCAAAAGCAGAAACAGCTGCTCGGGGAGCAGCCGTAGAAATAGAAGTTGGTCACCACACTACACTACCGCGCACTCCTATATCTGGAAGGGAACGAGGAGGTGGAGAAGCAGAGGATTCGCAGGTCACTGTTCGTTGTTTTGGTCACAACATATATACGAGGCATCCCGGTCGCTGCTCACTCAGCCAGTCATATTACCTTCTAACCGTGGCCGCAGGCTAAGTACCCGAAGGTCATCGCAAAAAAATACACTCGTGCTCAAAAGTAAAATACCCCAAAAGGCTAAAAGAAATACCGAACAAAGAGGATTAACATATTTTGTTGCTGATGGATGATGCCGTTGGTTTCTGTACAGACTACCACAACGAATGAATCCATCTGAATCCATAGATGAGATTCGATTGTTATACTTGTATAACATATTGGGAAAGATGACCAAAAGAATTAGCGATGAAGACTGGAAGACGGCGAACCGGTGAAGGGGAGGGAAACAGCGCGCATGGTCGCACATGGTCGCAAACGTCTAGCGCATGCAGCATGGCGGCGCGTCGGCCCAAAGTTTGACCCTTTCTTTCGTCGTATCATGACATGCTGGCACATACACATTTTCATCACTAATTTGCCGCTGAAACGAACATGATGGTTTTGGTTACTGCCAAGCCGACCCTGACACTTTGATTTTTTCTGACATTGTTCTAGAAGCCAAAAAAGAGCGATCAAGACAGCAAGATGTAATACGAACCGGTCAAGAGGACCGAAAACAGCGCGCCCGGTCGTACACTCCTGGCGCACGCACGGTGCTTGCTCGTCAACTCACCGTATGCGCTTTCGTCGCATCAAGGCGTATTGGCACAATGTCCAGTTGAAACTCTTCGGCACCCTCACACATGTACCGAACCACACTTGAATGAAGATGATGCTGATTGCCGCTAAGCGAACGGTGTGTCGAAAAAATCTACGAGTATCACATTCGATTTTCCCCCAAGTGGTCCGAGACTCCAGATCAGAATAGGAAGACGGCGAATCGGTAAAGAGGAGCTAAACCGCGCGCAAGGCTGTATACCTCTGGCGCATGCCGCACGGTCGCGCATCGGCAGGCACACAACCAATATGCGCTTTCTTTCGTCGTATCACGAGGCAATGACACTAAGTCGTGTTCGTACCTCACTCGGCCACAATTTCAACAACTACGCCACCACCTCAATGAACATTTTGCCATTGATTGCTGCCAAGCGCACCTTGAGATTCGTAGTTGCAACATGTGAAAATGTTCGAGAAGACAAAGGAGCAATAATGCAACTCTTGTCTGTGAAAGAGATGAATTTGGTGTGATTTGGTAAGCAAAATACCAACAAACAGAGTTGTTGTTATGGTCTGTTATTGCGTCTTCCTGTCTACGGGTATTTACGCCCTCTGATTGGTCGAGCGGTGGCACGGGCGTCCTAATCCTCTCCAGCACCCTCTCCCCATTCCGCATTCCAACAACACGGCGCGGCCGTTGTAGCCCGAGTTCGCGGCCGATAAGCCCCATTGGCCGTTGGTGATGGTAGGGGTTAGCGGTAGGGTAAGGGTTGGGGTTGGGTTGGGTTGGGTTGGGTCGGCCACGGTGTGTGACACATCCCAAGTGGGGAACCTAGGTTTATCGTCTGGTTACACCCAAATAGTCACGTAAATAGACCTCAAGTGTGCGAAGTGGTGATAAAGGCATGGTCGCACATGGTCGCACACTTGTGGCGTGTGCTACTGCACGCGGAGGGTGATGCAACTCGGCGAGGGCCCATGACGAGCGATACCCTAGAGGGGCATACTCAAGACATCGCGACACGTGCGCCGTAGGTCGACGAAACGCGGGGGATTGACAAGTCTCAGCCCCCAGGTGGCAGCGGTGTGCCCCGAACCTCTCGTTGGCAGTGAATATGTGAATATTGAGTTGACACACAGTCATTCCAGCGTCGAGGCGAAGCGTGTGTAGATTGAGTTGGGCTTCAATTTGAAGTGAGTGGCAAGTACATTGTCGCTTGGCTGCCGCAGCTTCATAGACGCAATCAACCAAACCAGAGAGAGCGGGCGACAACATGGTGCGTGTATAACATCGTCTTTCTGCCCAACATCTCCTGCGCGCATACCGCGAGAACAAAAGAAATGAAACAGACGGGTAACAGACGACCACAAGGCCTAACCGAACAAGGAGTCAGCGCGTGCGCGCCACGAAGCAGTCACATGCAAGTGACTTTTGGGTCCGAGAACACCCGCACGGTTGCATAATGCAACCGACCCTGCGGTTCGAACTTGCTGAGGGCTTGCACAGCAAGAACACTCCGGCCACGGGAAATCCATTTACAATGTAACTCCGCTGAGGTTCAGCTCAAAGTTTTGTGTGGTTTCGAGCTCCGTTCTGTATGCCTGTCTGTCGAAACGTCTCACAACGTAGGGTTCTCTGAGAAACTACCAGAGAAGGCGGTGAGTTCCGATCCTGACCGGCAGTATCGTAATATTCACGGTCAATATCAACGTCACGGCTACGTTGTTGAGGTTCTTGGGGTTCGAAGCGTGGGCACGGACACCAATGACAATCTAGCTCAGCCCACCGCCGAAAGACAGACGAAACACCTACGAGCTTCAGGGAGCTGAATGATGAGCTTCATTTTGTGACAAGGCCCTCTCTGCGCCACCGTAAGCCAATCCACTTTCCTTGTTCAACGACCACCTCGACGCTCCTGTCCTAAATAACCATCTATAAACGGTGTCATTCCGAGAGCAGTTGGCGCCGTCCCATTGCTGAAAACATGTTCCGGAGAATTCAACCCGGGCTGCACAGAATGTGATGCGGCACACCATGTGACCGATACAAAAGCCACAACCGCACCGCCATCCCATTCTGTAGCACAACAGATCATCGCGCCATTCCAAAGCACAACTAAATGTTCGCGGGTCGAGCATCCCACCGTACTACAGGGTGGAATGCCCCGAAATGATTACTTTGGGATGTGGTGATCAACCTTCAAGATAAGCATGGAAGAGACGAAATCCGCAGCATTGAATACAACGGCAAAGTCTTTACATAAGTTGGGAGGAATACAAATGGCAAAGGACTTACTTGAATAACGCCAGACACACTCTGTAGAACACCTTCCAGTCCTCCAGGAGGAACATGTCCCACACGCGGGTCACCAAGTCGTACGGGAAACGCTGGGTGAATGCGGTCAGGAACCACTGGGTCGCGTACATGGCAGGAGTAAGGTTATGTGCCAGGATCTGGTTTGAGAGCTTCTCGCAGTGCTTCTTCGTGAGCGAGTCCATCACAAACTGGAATTCTTGGGCCTTCTCCAGAGCACGTGCAAGAACAGTTGCGTGAGGTAGCGGGATAATAAACGTCAAATGATTCAAAAACAAAGAAATATCAACGAACACTACTTCGCTATTGCTTGATACATGCCTGTACGTAAACAGGAATACTTTGAATTTCTACACAATACATTCGTGCACACATCATGAGCAACGAGGATAAAAACACATGGGGAGAGAGAGGCCAAAAGCAGCAGGTTACAGCAGGAGGGTCTGCGGGAAAAACGCCGGAACAGCAACACACAAGTGAAGAGCCACAGTGAGCAAAAAGAACTGTCCGCGCATCGCACGTCACATGACGCCATACTTTGCAATTCGATGGTAACCATCATAACCGACGTTGCGGGTTGAGAAACGACAATCCATGATGACGCTGTCCGTGTTGTTTTTTCGTCGTCCCCGGGAGGCAAGCCTTGTATCATTATATTTGTTGACCTCAACCGTTAAAACAAAAATTGTGCCAATCAAGGGTAAACTCACACTAAAAGGATTGGAGACACCAGCGGTAAATAGGTTCTAGACTGCAACACATTAAATTGTGAAAATTCTCAATCCATCTCCAAGCTTTCGGAGTCTCAAACCGAAAAGCTGTTGAATGGAAGACATCATGCAGTAGCGACGTGCGCGTTAACGTGCTCAGGTCTGTTGCTGGGGGCGGCACATCGCAGGGTGCAGTTAAGTTACCCCTCAAATTTGGATGCATATCACTGTTTGATCGCCACCACGAGTCTCAATCCGCTAAAATGTCCAAAGCGGGTGTTTACAAGCAAAAGCTATCGACCCGCAAGTCAGTAGATTGGATCTGTGGCGGCGAGCGCTGCAGAGAGAAATTAAACGGTCGATGTCGAAATCGGCCAAAGATTGGTTCTCGTGGCGTATCCGTCGACCTGGGTATCCTATTATGGGTGTTACACATCGCGTTGCGAAACACCCTGTGCTTCGGCAATGTAACAAAATTAACAGTACCTTCAACATCCCAGGAAGAAACAGCTCCCTCAATGGTGCGCACGGGCGGTTCATGGAAGCGACCAGCATCCAGAATGCGTTCTCCTCCGGCATATAGAGCAGAAATAAGGACGTTATGTAGTTGATGCCCTGGCAATATTGCACCTGGGGGTTGCATGAGTGCATGCGACGAACGCCACAAAGGATGAAAAATAGATCATTATCCGAGCAGTCACATTTCTGCCAAATATGCGAGGAGCGCAACTGCGCCGATCAAAGCGACCTGCGGACTCACTGGCTCATCGCGTGCAACGTTTCGTGCGCCTATCGGGTCGTTGCCGTTGTGTCCGCAGGTGGTCAAAACTGTGGACAATTATTGGAATAGTCATGCTTCGGCATGACTTTATTTCGTGGCAGCGAACGTTGTATCATTCTTCGTTCTCGGGGACAGGCAGGAGGTTCGTCGTTAAAGCGCCAATGTAAGATTTCTGTGCCCAAAGGTACGTTGTTGTACATTACGAATATGCCAGTATTTTCGTTCTCGAAAGCTCAGGCTATGAACACACTGAGCCCACTCCAATTACCTCTCGATCATAACGCCCATATGCCGTCAAAACTCTCCGCAGCATATCTCTCCCGTTGACTCGCGACTTGCGGCAGAATAGCTCATGGTCGTACATCGTGCGAGGTATGTCTTCTTCGATGGGGCCTTCCACCGGGAGATCACTCGCCACCAGGTCTGCATACTTGTTCGGCTCCCTTTCCATCATAGCCTTGCGTGGAAAGTAAACACAAGACAGAAAAGCGGTCCGATGTGCTTTAATCACGGATTGTTCCGTGTTCAGCATGGCGATTTCGCATTGGAAAAATATCAACGTCACAACCGATAGTTAACCGAAGGGAGGTACGACAGAATGAAATATATTAGACACGTGCCGCCATAAGTAAAAAGGTTCCACCGCAATGCCGAGTGCCACAACATGTGCGTATGCACATCAATCCTCACCGTGGATCCCATCAGCATCTGCCAAACTTTGCCCCGAACGCAGTCTGGCACACCCTTGCGCACTCTGTTTCGGAATCGTGTGGCCTTCTTTCCCATCCTCCAACTGTCAAAATTGTCGATCATCTTTCGCCACTTTTGCGCTCGCCTGCCCTCCTTCGACCACCTTACCCTGAGAATCTGGGAAGAAGCGACCGAGGCGGACGGAACTGAGACGACATGCGGAACACTACCTTGGCACACCCTAGACGCAAACCACGACACAGTATACCGGCCCCGTACAGTGCATGAGTACACCCGTAGGACACAGCTCCTCAGTCGCCCAGTGGGACTCTTGTACTGTTGGTTGGCGCTGGTTGGGGTTCTATCCGACCTGGCGTAAGCGCTAACAAGTTCAGCTCGAGAAACAACCAAGTAGTGTTCACTTAAGTGTGTGAGAAGGGCGACACAACAGCAGACCACGCGCAAGAGTGAGACGTTCTCGTGCCACGCCGGCTTTCCCGATGCCAGCTGGATGTATGGTTGGTACCTCCACGTGCATAGCACGACCGCACATTGGAAGGATGAACGCATGTGATGCGTTTACAAAAAGAGAAAAGGGGGCCTCTTTCGTCTACTTGGACGATTGGCAACCGAGCTGGCTGTATTCATTGTTCAGCCTCGCAGATACCGCTGCCGGAATAAAGAAGAGGAAGTACATATTCAGAGTGCCCGTACGCACACGCGAAGCACTGCACCAGCCTTATATGCCATCTTGTTGGTGTCAGTCAACTCAACAAACAGGTTGGGTGTGCATGCAGCACATCGTCATCGAAAAGCCAAACATAACAAGAGGCCAAAAACGCAAACGGACCAAAGCATCGATATTTGGTTCGGTCTCGCTTGCTTGAAATACAACTTCAGACATGCAATGAAAACCCAACGAACAGCAGATCCAGGGTTCCTCTGTTTGGGCACAATGCCCGCAGGGTGTGTCTTCTCTACATCCTGGCAGAAACGTTCGTGAAGACGGACATGGTACTAGTAAAGATGTGCTGCCATCGGACGTACATCTCTGTAGCAGAAGCAGCAGCAACAGCAGCAGCACAACGTTCGAGCGCAGGAAGGATGAGATTTCTGTGCCAAAACAGTGCCAAGGGATCAGGTTTCTCTGCTGGCAGTCGCCGCCCGCACGGGCACGTGTAGTACCATGTATGTCTACCCCCTTCTGTGATGCAATTGACGCGGTCAGCAAGGACCGGTTCGCTTGATTTGGTTGGCTCGATCATTTTTCCATCTTGACGGCTCACAACACTTACGGAGTTTTGTTCTCTTTTCGAGCTACATGTGAGCGTCTCTCGATGTGGATGCCAAAGCACGCACGTCCGGTTTTGCGGGCAAATGACATGCGCTGAACATCGACAAGGCAATGTGCTTGTACCTCGAGGCATTCAACCCAAACGTCCAAACTACCATACGCCAGAGGACTGATTCGTACTGAGGTACGTCCCCACCGTATAACCCGCTAGGGCAGAAGTGCCGCGGGAAAGCTCTCTTCACATGCATACAACACGCGGCCGACCCTCACCTCCATTGGAACATCCAGCCTTCGCCGCTCACTCGTGACGAAAAACCCATAGCGGTCAGTTTTGACCTGTCCACGTGTTGGCCAAACGACGTACTGATTTTCTGGATTCGTTTGGAAAGGCGGCAAGCGTCGTAGAAAACGTCTCTACTGGAGTTCCCGAGTACACGACACTTCCGGATACCAATATGGTTGCCTCCAGGCAACAGAAGCATCTAGGAGGCACACTGATCGTTAGACAATTCATACAATACGCACAAACTGGATCGAATTCCACACCCGCATTGTGGTCGAGTAGACTACGTTGTGCGGGGTTAGGGAACCCTCACTCCGCGCAAAGGGGATGATCGCACCACGTTATGATAAGCTGGTCAAGCACCCTCGAGGCACCTACACAGTGCTTGCAACTGTCTCTGTGAGTGAAAGCACCAGAAAATAAACAAGTCACTCGCAGCTGTCATCCGTACGCAAGGGAGGAAGCACAATCTGCCAAATACCCTTAGCAGGATGCAGCCCACCCTTCATGCGACTTGCCGAATACCTCACGGCGCTTCGCGCTCGGCGATGTGAGAGCCTGGTCCGGTGAAAACCCGGCGTGCTCCGTCCCGGCTTCGTAGGGATGCGAGGTCAATGGTCTAATGACTACGGCATGCACGACTATGAGTACACCCCCCCAGTCGAGATTCGCGACAGACCCAACCCATCCTTTACTACCCCCCGACCCCCATCCGATTGGCCATCGGTGATCGGTCCTGTGGGAACAATGCTCCGCCCTCTCGA
>CACKRE030005130.1:29468-65221 GCA_902602495.3 Ectocarpus sp. CCAP 1310/34
GCCTCCCGGGGATGCGTCCATGTGACATATATATTTGCACAAACGGTGTGCTATCTCGAGACACCGACCACGGATTGCAAAGGTAGCGGTTGGGACAGCTCGGGCAAAATATTTACTTGTGCGCCAGTTTTAGTTTGCAATTTAGTGCCGAGATGGTGAAATGGGCTCGAGTCTGCTGGGTATTTAGGGAGCGCAGACACCAGACACCAGACACCAGACAGACACCAGACAGACAGCCATGGCTAAATTTTCACGCCCCTGTGCATGAAAATCATTCTTTTTCTCGTGCGCACATACTCCACACATGATCCTTCTAAACAGCTTTTTTTTTGCAAAACAAAACAAAAAGCGTACCCCTAAANTGCGCCAGTTTTAGTTTGCAATTTAGTGCCGAGATGGTGAAATGGGCTCGAGTCTGCTGGGTATTTAGGGCGCGCAGACANATGGCTAAATTTTCACGCCCCTGTGCATGAAAATCATTCTTTTTCTCGTGCGCACATACTCCACACATGATCCTTCTAAACAGCTTTTTTTTTGCAAAACAAAACAAAAAGCGTACCCCTAAACGGGCCCCACTTCTTCAAAAAAAAAATTATTAAAACATGGATGCAGTTTTGCAGCCAGACACCAAGGAACAGTGGCCTCTCGGGCTGTTCATCTCCGAAATATATCGCTGCTGTCATCACTCTGATTGACTGACTCCTTTCAACACAGATCGCTGTGTCCAACAGCACCTTTCTCGTCACAGGAGGCACAGCGATACACTGCGGTAGGCAAATCTGATCGGATGCACCTACAGCAGTATTGTGTTCATGACGTTGTTTGTTGTCACTTTGGAGCGCGCACTCTCGCCTCTGCTTGTGGAATTGTTTCGGATTAGATTCGATTTCAACGAAGGAATACCGTAAGGTTGCGAGTCAGCGCAATACTGAGCGGTCGTCCTTCAAACGTTTTCGCCGTTTAATTTGCATCGCACCCCTGTGCAACAACTCCAGACCGTGCGATGAATCCGGACCCTGTGAATCGAATACATTCATTTGGTATTGGTATATAACGCACACCACTGTGCGGCACACCCCTGTGCGATGCGTTCAGTTTGTGCGGTCCTGACTGAAGACCCTGAAGGCGATATTATCAAGAATTCTTAACACCCCCTGTGCGATAACTCCGGTATGTGCGGTACTCGCTTTAATTTCAGACGCACGGACACCTCAGTTGTGTTGCAGTTGCAGGCTCCACACGCAACGTGCACGCACACGTGCACATCATTCAACAACAGCAGATAGCCCGTTGGGTGCTATCTTTTCGAGGAAGTACACACACACATCCGCCTCGACTATGGAGCTGGAAGCAAGGCAAATCATTACGCGGGAACTCCCCAAGCCGTCAAGATCTACCCTCCCTACTGCTGCTTTTCCAACGTATGGTGGTCTTGGCAAAGGCACAAACCGACTAATCGCAGCCATCGCCACCCATTGCCATACGAAGTCTTTGCACGGGGAATTTCGACCACGAAATATCCTTGCTTCGACTGAATGCCCATCATACAAACAGCATTCGGAGACGGTTTACTTTAGAGCTGGCTCGGTTGCTATCAGTACGAACTCGTGATGTTTTCGAAAGTCACGGACCACTAATCGACCACTTTCCACCACAGCCAATAGGTTGGGATCTGAGTAGTACTGTAGTACCGATGAAGACGACGGTGATGACAGTGCGGGGAATTCGTTTGGCAGCGGCGAAGGAGGAGAGGGAACGGGAGGACAAGCCATAGACCAACACCGCAATCGAGTAGGGAATCATGGCGTGGAAGAGAGCAAGAGCTTGGAGCCAGACGACCTCCTCCACGACAAACGACGCAGGGATATGATCTACCGAAAAAATCAAAAATTGTTGTATGAGTGATGAAAACGATGCTTGCTATTGCAAGGAAGATGATAATGAAAGCACCAAATCGAACCCTAGTGTAAGGTAGCAGCCTTGGTAGACACGTGCAGTTTTCTACGACTGCGCAGCAGACTCAAGGTGCAACACGCTTACGATGCTTTAGCACCCATGCATATGCAGCAAGAAAATAAAACAACTACGGCAGACCGTCTGTCGTTGGCTGTATCTTCAACCGTGCTGCGGTTGCCTTCCTTCATCGATATCTACACAGAGAAAAACATCAGGGATGCGCATCTGCTACGCGAGCACAGCGTGCAGCCCAAGCGACAGATACGATAACCTGACGACCTTCGCAGCATAACAGCAGCAACCGCATGTGAAAAACGGTCACTCAGGAAGAAAATCACACGCAATAAAAAAGGAGATGATGGCGCGCAGCACGCAGGACCCTCTTTCGCTGTTTTCTACCCGTCGTTCCCATGGCGAAACAGACAGGTAACAGTCAAGGCCGAGTCGTGCCAGCCACAGGAGGTGTAGGCTGCTCAAACTCGGAGAGGGGTCACGAACCATACTTGAGGCGCCACGACATTTGGACTGTAGCCCGAGATCAGCATATGAGACCGGGTGGGGCCAGGGGTTGGGGATGTGAATGAAAGTTCCACCCACGGATATCGAACGATGGGACTGAAGCAAAGGCTTCAGAATACGCTTGCCGTCGGTGTTAGATGCGCACCGCTACGTGAGCAAGGTGTCAACCGTTCGCACAGCTCACATGTATGTTACATGAGATTGTGCTGCCATCGACTTCATCGCTCAAAGGTTTTGACCATGCTACTGTTATACAATACGCAGCAAGAAGGCCATTCATGTGTTGTGCAGCATGCGGCCGTAACATTGGTATAACGGTGATCCTCCGCACCCCACTGAAGCAACAACAATCGGCCACGAGCTGTGTGCACGGTCCGTCCAGTATGGTCATCGTACAGACCAGGAGGTTTTAGGACGCCCAGAAGTTTGGTTTGCAATAAATGACCCGCCGCTGATGGGTCCAGGCTCTCTCGGCCTGTTTGTCGCACACATCGGGTGGTCCACATGGTCCAGCCGATTGAAAAAAAAACAACGGCTACCGCAGATGCTACCGACTCTGCTCTGTACCAGTCACATCACACAGCTGGTGTGACCCTAGTTCCAGTTTGCGGGGATCGACTGTTGAGAGATTGAAGTTTGTGCGTGAAACTCATGGGGTTGTGACAAAACAAGGACAACGTTCAATTGGCAGCCCCAACCCGTTCAAACGTTGCCCGAAAATAACAGGATAGCGTGTCCAAAAAGAGTATTCATTTGTTTCCGGTCATTGTTGGCGAAACAAATACGTCATAAGAAGGGGTTCTTTGGCCAGTTATCTCTACTGGGATGGGAAAAAGAACAAGATCATCAAACAAGGAACCGAAAAAATGGCCAATTTTCAGGGAGCTTTGATCGTCCCCTGTTTATATATGAATATGAAAGATTTCAACTTTTTTACTGTTCGCAGTGGTTTTTTTTCGCTGGGACAGGGCTTTTTCTAGCTGTTTCTTTTGCATGGCATGCAGAGGACCCGTCGGTACAATACCCGTTACGTGTGGGGCTCGCGAGACACCGGTGGTGCGCATTAGGGCCGCCTAAAGTCGCTGGGACTGGCTCTTTTTTAGGAGATGGGAATCCGAACCATGCAAGACTCCTCAAACGGCAAGAAAACTGAAAACAGAACATATTTTTTACCCAGAACCACGCGCCACGCGCCCACGCGCCCACACACACCTGCTGCTGTGATTGTTTTGCACACAACCACTACACGGGAACTGGCGCATGTGTACCCACAGCCGGGATCAAGACCCTTGATGCTCACGGGAACACACCACGCGACATAGAAGTCCTCTCGCACAACTCTGGCAATGGTCAATTTGTACACTTCAATTCCAAAAATCGAAAAAGTCAAATACAAAAGTTTGGTACGGTAGCAGCCTACATCTACCTGACTGTTCTTGGGCACGTTGAGTGTCTCCGTTGTTGGTAAATGCGTGAAAAAGTCCCACAGACCATGGGGAACACAATCACACAAGAAGAGGAAGTGATCAAACGCAGCGGCGGAGTACGGCAGTAGGACCTGCAGCAAACCGCTAGCAAAAACAACTCACTCGTTCACAAGGGAAAGTCACGGCGGAACAAAAACAAAATAACCCGCACATATGCGCAAATTCCAGGAAAATTATTAGTTTGAGCGCTGCACGCAAGCCGGCACTACCGAACGTTATGACCACCAACCATGCGACCGCGATGGCATTGATTGGCCGTGTCCTCTTGCGTCGCCCCCGGGAGGCAAATCACCTATACCTCCCGCAGGGTAACCTTGTACAAGTATGTACATTTGAGATTTGGTCGCTTTCCATACCTCGGAATTTTTTCTCTCGCCCCAGCAAGTCTTTTCTCGCGATTCCTTCAGGGACACGGAGTAGGCTCGGCGGTCGATAATCGGACTATTCAAGCACCATCACAGCAGCATCGGTGTGTGAGGTGCATGTTCACCACCCAGAGAATGTGATGCAATTGCATGCTGGAGCTGCGCGACTTCGCTTTGACTTTTCACCTCCGGTTTGAAATTGCATATATACGGAACATGCATCTTCACACACGTACACTTCAAACACATAATATTGCAGCTGGAATACTGTATGGTTGATGAGAACGCGCCCATGTCCGATACATTTTTCCGGACATATTCTTGACGATGTCCGATTGTATCCGTATTGATGCGGGTCATCACCGAACACTTCTTACGGATAACAAAACGTTTCTATTCACAAACAAGCACATACTTCGCGACGTGCATCTGCATCAATAAGCTCCTTATTGTGGGGCTGGCTATTATATTTGGCAGCCACTCTGATTTGACCTTTCACCTCCAGTTTGCGATTGGATCACAACTATAACAGAACAATCCGAATTGTGATCACGAATACAAACAGAACCGGCCGATCTAAAGCATATAGATTTCCAAAATTCGTAACCTCAGAATGGCTGCCAGCCAGCACAGCCCGCGTACAAGTACGATTAACCCAGTAAAATTACCTTATCATCAACCAGCATCACAACAGCCGTCTTACACTGCTGTAGCCGTCATACACTGCTGTGTGTGTATGCGCACGTGTAGTACATGTAATAAGGTGCATTTTCACAGCTATATACTTCAATGGTTGACGCGTCATCTCAGTCCCCCAATTATTGGGATCTTTTACTTGATGATCTCCGATTGTCTCCGAATGGCGAAGGGCTGCGGGCCATGACTGCACCAGCTGCACGCTCCGCACGGAGACCACAGCAGCATCAACAACGTACTACGCGACGTATGCATCTGCATCAGTACTCCCTCTTCTCGGGGCTGGTCATATGTGGAACTATGTGCCTCAGCTGATGAGCCTATAACATGAGGAAATCCGATTTCAAACGACGTCAAAAGCCAAAATCTGCACCAAACCAAAGCAACAAATCTGCCGTGCCATACAAAAATCCGTCTTGCCCGCACTCGCTCTCACGCTGGCTCTTCCTACCATACCCTCATAGTCTACCACTTCCGTTTTTGCCACATGCAAAAAGTCTACCTGTGCATTCCCCCCACATCGCAAACCTCAAGTCTCACCGCCAGAGCAGCCTGCACCCTCTTTCTTTCCCTCGATGAATCGACGCCATACATCAGTGGCTCGTCAAACCTGCGCCGAAGCGATGAAACTGTCTTCCTGCTGTTGGAGAGGGTAAAATTGACGTTTAGCCGATGGCACCGCCGCTACCGCCGCTATTCCATTGCAATAGTCAAAAATGACCATGGTTCCGAAACTACATGTTCAATCGCCGGAACGACGGAATTTGAAGACCTCATTGAAAATTCTACCCCGACCTTGTAGAAGCTAACCACAACATCTATAACGACCCTGGCATTCTAGCACCTACAAATGATAACAATGACCAAATCAATGACTTAATCCGTCGTAAAATGCCAAAAAGTGTTCACGAACAAGATAGTGTAGAAAAGATCATCAAAGACGATGAAAACATGTCAGATGTTTCCGTCGAATATCTCAATAGCATCAACGTCCCCGGCACGCCACCGCACAAACTCAACCTCAAAGTTGGAGCATTGATGTTCATCAGGAACATTAACCTTGACCGAGGGATTCAAGGCGCGTTATCCACGTTGAAGTTCTCCCCGATGAATCTCCCATCGTTCCAAATACCACGTAGTGGCTTCGACGTCAACGTGGGAGCGCGCGATATTACCTTTCACCGCTACCAATTCCCCTTCAGATTGTGTTACGCTGTGACCATCAACAAGTCTCAAGGACAAACTTTTTATTCGACCTTGGTATCGGTCTTCAGCCACGGTCAGTTGTACTTTGCCGTTAGCCGCACAAAATGTAGGGACGAAATATCCGATGCCTCGTGACCATGATCATCTCGTCTTCGTCGTGCCCCACGTGCACAACCTCGTCTTGTCTGAGTTCATTATTGAAGCCACTGGTCAACCCCCCCCCTTTTGTTGACATTCAACTACCTCGTCATCATGGCCGAGGCGAAAGATGCAACAATGGCAACAGCACAACGCCCAATGATGGCGACAGCGGTGGTGCGGGCAACAACAACGGCAACAACAACAACTAAGGATCTTGGCAAATTGTCAATGAAATCGGTGATGGGGCATGCCTACTAACATGCATTGCCCGTCAAGTTTTCAATGACCCCTACATGCACTAACTGGTCAGAACGCAACTCGTCGACCACATGAGTGACAACCTCCATAACCTCTTACCAGGCTCTGGACAAAACACTATTTACGACTCCAATTTTGCTGGAATCAATTCAGAGAACATTCAAAAAGCTGGTCACCCTGAACAACCCTACCGAAGTGTCCCGGAATAGGTACCTGCATTTCCATTTCTGTTCAAAATGCCTATGCAACCCATGTCGAGATTGCAGCTGCACAAACAGTTGTAAGACCCTAACATACGAATTACCCTCGTCGGCCCACCCTTTCCACTTCCTCCGTCCTGTCATACAAACGATGTTTTGTACGGCGGCGAGCACAATCAAACATTAAGATAAAGTCCATGACTTTGAACCTCCCTTAGCTACTTCCGTCGCCCCCAGGGGGCCTGACACCAACGTCCCGAAGGGGAACCTTGTGACCTATATACAATCATGATTATTTGATTCTTCAAACTTATACTAAAGTTAGAGTGCTCAGCCGCACAGTCCCGAGTGCTAAGAGCGAAACTGGGAGAACAGACCCGCCCCTCAATTAAAGATATATGCTTCGGCCGTTCGCCTGGTCCGCGCAAGAACTCCTACTGACTTCCCTTCGCCGTGTCGACCAGAAAAGTCTTTCCACCACGACCTCGCCGCGGGCTACGAGTGTTACACCGCGCAGTGCGCCCTAATCGGACAACTCAGGCCTGCACGCCGGAGAATATACGTTGAACGTTCACATTCACTAAGAAACGCGCGTCTCATTGTACGAGCTTCCGGCGGGGACGTCACGTTACATCACTCATTCTGTTCTCGGCGGGTAGTCGCTTCCTTCTTCGAAAAAGTAACTGTGGTCGCTTGCTGACCTAAGCATTTAGTTCATCCCGACTAGTTGTAATTACCGCACCCTGTACAACTGTAACTATCAACTAACCAAGTTAGCGGTTGTTGGTTTCTAGGCAACTATCGGCAGTTTGTCCGTAGTTAACTAGTTGCACAAGATTCTGAACCGAGAGTTGTTCGCGAGCAACTAGTCGCACAAGCTTTTGAGCAGAGCGTTGTTCGCGAGCCACTAGTTGCACAAGCTTCTGAACAGAGCGTTGTTCGCGAGCAACTAGTTGCACAAGATTCTGAACACAGTTGTTCGCGAGCAACTAGTTGCACAAGATTCTGAACAGGGAGTTGTTCGCGGGCAACTATTAATAGTTGGCACAAGATTCCGAGCGGAGAGTTATTTGTTTCCGGGCAACTGGTTGCCCGGGTAGTTGCAAAGAAAAATTGAAGATAAAAATTAGAGATGAGTTACCCGGGTGGTTGTTAACTAATTGCCCGGCTCGTTGTCAATTAAAATTAAGAACACTTTCGGGTGCACAACCTGGACGCGGCATGAGGCCCGTGTGCAGAATACACACCGCTCGCACGCACACACCACCCTGGAGCGAACAATCGTACGCGCTCCAAAAGCGAACAATCGACGAACTTAGCTGCGACAGCGTGCTAAAGTGGTGGAAGAGGTGGATGAGCTCGTACCCACTGCTGGCCCGGGCAGCCCGCGTGGTGTTCGGAGCTCCAGCGTCGGCGGCGGTGCTTGAGGGCGACTTCGGCGACGCTGGGCGCATCATGACCTCTTCAAGGAGCACCACCGACGCCAAGTACGTGGAAATGATCCTGTTTCTGCATGGTAACCTGGACCTCATTCCGGAGGACATCCCAGCCTGCCAACCGACGGCCCCGTCAGCGCGACTAACAAACACATGCCCGGGCGGTTGAAGAACCCCAATCCGGTGCTGGAGGGGCTTTTCGGTGCATTCGGCCCGGTGGATCTCATGGAGGAGGACGAGGGTGATGATGAGGACGAGGAGGCGAACGACGATGATGATCTATAGCAAGACGGCGCCGGGGAACGGGGTGGCACGGAAGATCCCTGGGGCCGCGCTGGGCAACAAAATACATTTTAGTTTAGCTACATTGCAGGAGCAATTCGTGCTTGCTTTTTGGGGGATCTGCATTGACGAGTGGTGCCCTGGGGCTGGGTTGGGTAAACAAAAAAAGCACGTTCCGGGAGCATTTCGTAGTTCGTTTTGTTTGGGATTTGATTGAGATCGGCAGGGACGGTAGGTAAAACAAAAAACATCAATAACTAGTACCAATTTTTTGGTATTTATATCCATTAATATTCAGAATAACACAGCGTATTTTCAGTCCTCGCAAACGGTGTTGACCATTTCTCACACGGCCCAGCATGCTAATCTTGGATTTATTTTCATGTGCAGTCGATGTTCAAGTTGTTACTCCCGCGCAACACAGTGGCCATGATCATTTAGCTAGTGAGGCGTGATGCATCGGACCCGCATCAAGCAGCATCAAACCCCTCTCTTCAACTACTCAGCATTTTTTTCCCCACGTTTTCACAACTGCCAACTACATAGTTGGTTTCTAGGCAACTATCGGCAGTTTGTCAGTAGTTCGCTAGTTGCACAAGATTCCGAGCAGTGAGTTGTTCGCGAGCAACTAGTTGCACAAGATTCTGAGCAGAGAGATGCACGCGAGCAACTAGTTGCACAAGATTCTGAACCTAAAGTTGTTCGCGAGCAACTCGTTGCACAAGATTTTGAACCGAGAGTTGTTCGCGAGCAACTAGTTGCACAAGATTTTGAACCGAGAGTTGTTCGCGAGGAACTAGTTGCACAAGATTCTGAATCGAGAGTTGTTCGCGGAGCAACTACCAACTATCGTAGTTGTACAGGGTGTGACAAATTACGCACAATTCGTACTACGATGCGTGCACATATATACAAGGGAGCTTCGCGGACGACCGCTATCGGCGGTCGCCGCAGTGCTCGTACGTTCCATCACGATGGGAAGCGCGTGCGAGTTGAATTTGAAAGGAGAGGGAAGAAGAAGTTTGTCCTGGAAAAGTTGTTTCTGCTGACAAACATCGACAGGAAGCTATATACAAACGTCGAATAGCGTGTCATGTACTTCCGCAGTAAACCATATTTTGCAAATGTGGAAGACGGGTACGGACGAGAAAACCGGTACGACAATCAATGCCACAGAAGATCTCGCGTGGAGATGACAGCAAAAGCTAACGGCAACCTACTTACCATTATGGAAGACGCGTACGGACAGGAACCGAAAGCCATGTACAAAAAAGAGCAACCGTAAAGGAACATACAAAAACCTAAGAACATGTATAGAGTACACGGCGAGCTACTTACAAACAAACGGGAAGACGATTCTATGGCATCTGCACCATAATGTCGCAGATCTCGTCGGGCGACGAACACGAAAAAACGATCATATACGAACTTGTTTGAAGGGTTTACACACAAACGTCGAAGAGAATCTACGCATAGTACGCATAGTCTACGGCAAGCTACTTTCACATAATGTGTAAGACGCGGACGGCAACATCGGTACTACAGTGCCCCAGATCTCCCATGTACGGAGATGACAGCGAAAGCTGTTGATGCCAAGCTACTAATCAGTGTGGAAGAAATGTGGAAGACGTGTACGATGGCAACACGGTAGGACAATGCCGTAGATCTCGTATGGACATGACGACGACGAAAGGGGGACGAAAGCTACATACTAAAAAACAAAAACCTCCTCAACATCTCACCCCCACCTAACAAGCACACCATGTACGGATGTGCACCTCCTTCGACGTAGAATTAGGAATTATTGTGCCGCATCCGGAGGGCAAAACCCACAGCAGTACATACTTAGTCGTGGGCCCGGTTTAGCGGTTCCCTGTTTAGCGGGATGCCCTGAATAGCGGCTATAAAACCTCGTGACACGGCTGCACCCCGGTTTAGCGGTTACAACCGCTAAAGCGGTCGTGCCCTCATTTGCGGTTTTCGGACATGTTTTCAGCTACCAATAGCGGTTATTGGTTCAATTTTTGCGGGGACCTAGTGCGTACTTCGCCTACACATACTCACAGCACAGCGACATTGGTCAGCCTGTTAGCTGGTCGATGCTCATAATCAAAAGGACACAGCGAGAGACACACACACACCAAACGACGCACGGCTCGAGAAGAATTGCCGAAAATAGCTGAAAAAATGACGATGAGAGTGATGGTGAAAGCAAGCAGGATGATGGTGAAAGCACTCCAAAGCGAACTCGAGTGCAAGGTAGCATTTTTCCTTTGTTGCTACCATTTCTGTCCGTAATCCAGGGAACAGCGTTTGCCTGCCCCATGCCGCCCCCTCACGGGGTCCCAGTTAATGACGTATATAAGTGTTTTGTGTTTTCAACCGCGCTGAGACTGACGACGCCGTATTTTCATTGGTCAACCGGTTAGCGCGGTCGATGCTTATGGTTAAGATACACCATGCGGCGAATGGATGGAGAACTGTGCAAGCTTCTAGATGCGGCACTGAGTCCAAACGGCGCCCACGATTGTAAGGGTTGCTGTGGCGGCCGCACACACGGCATGCGTGGGCAGGTGGAGGATCCGGATGACAACGAGATGCAACCGGCGTGCAACCAAGAAGGCGCAGAGTTCCCTTCACTTCTCAAATTCGCCCAAGCGCCAAGGGAAGGAAGGTGGCATTCTAGCACCAGGCGCGCGGAAAGAAACAACTCGCACTGCAGCTACACAACAGCCCCACACGCGGTTCTACTTCGGCTAGAAGCTCGAGGTTTTGAAGCTTATTAACCAGAAGGTAGCGCACTCAGAACTAGTGCGCACAGGAAGAGATCGCCGAGGCTTTGCATAAAAGTTGTCCAGTATGTACATGGAGGGGGGCCTAACCCCTTCGACGACGACACGACGACCTAGACCTAGGGCTAGATACCACGGCACAAGTTGACGGTGTGCAGGGCAGCGGGGTGATGGTGCCGCCACCATACTCTGCGCTATCATCGGATTTTGGCCAGCGTGGAAAGCGCGGAGTGGTGTGGCGAAAAACGAAGCAGCACACTATTTCACGAGGCAAAAATGGCGTTCCTCGCAGCGCACGCCGCTCCTCCAGCGCGCAAGGCAGATACCAGAGAGATTATTTTGGGTAAAGAATGATCGATACGCGACACATGGCAGGAATGAGATGCTCAAGCACGTGGTTGGTTACCATTGCGTTGTCACATGTTTGTCTCATCACCTTCACCTCGTTAGAGACGCGAACGATTTTCCAGTCTCGATGAGGGGCATAACGTCCAGAAGGGAGAATAATTTCTGCGTGCTTTGGCGAATTAATGTGAATTTAATAAATGTGCTTGCGGCGTTGTCCTTATTTGGCTCGTTACTTCTGCATCTGCACCTTCGCATGACTGCTGCAATGAAACACATGGCCCTATCAAGATGAGCGCTCGACGACGCTCGTGCAGGGCGAAAATGGGCTTTTTCCCGGTTTGGCGGTTCATGACCGCTATTGAGCCTCCTGGTTTAGCGGTTAATGACCGCTAAAGTGGTTTAGCGGCGATGCCCTGAAAGCGGCGGTGGGACATATTTTTGGGACACAATGAACCGCTAAACCGGGCCCACGACTGTATCCCGATGGGGCGGCGGAGAGGATGTTTACCCCGATGACTTTTAACTCTTCATAAGCTCGTGTACTCATGTCTGGTTCCGAAGCCTACACCTACTGCTGTACACATTTTTTGCACCAGTCCGAAAACCTAGGATATAGACTATATGCCCAACCCACCCCAAAGTGCTCGGGTGCTGTGCACCGTCCGTCACAGCAGCTGCACCTGCCCGAGCAATCTTCCAAGAAATGGCATTCCGAGAAAACTACTTCAGGCCGGTTTCCTGGTTGAGGAATAGACTAGTTTGCAGACTGTTGTGCGCACGTAAGCGGACGCAACAACCCCCGCTTTCGTCGGGATCGAAAGGGAGACGCACTACAGCAGTAGGGTGCATTATCTCATGGCATCCGAAGACTTGGTTGCTCGGTGGTCGCGTGTGGCGAAGTGTTTTGTTTGTTTTCTCTGCCATCATTGGACTCTGCCGTCTGCCCCTCTGGCCCCTATCCTCCACTTCTACCAGCTAGACGACCTAACCGGGGTCACATAAGAGGGGGGGGTTGGGCCCCTCCTGCGGCTCCTGCCTGAGATATTTTTATCGCGAGAAGGGTACAGCAATCCCTTCCCTCGCGACTTATGAAGTCGATCAAGTTTACAAACAACGAGCTTTGCAGCGCGTCGCTTCTAACGTTGACCAGGATTTAATTAGCGAGAACAAACTCACTCTGTCGGGACTCGAACCCATGACCTGGCCCTTAGCAGGCTGCGAGGCTACCCACTAGACCACCGTGTGTACATAGCAATGTATGGCCTGGATTGTCAAAAACCGGGCTGAATGGGTTAGGTTAGTAGACTTCGGGGACGCGACTTTCTACCCTCGGTAAATAGCGCTGCACGCAGTCCGCCTCGAGAGCGCGCGGCACGGCGGGAGGGCCCTCGCAAGACAGGGCTACCGAAAGGTGCAAGTATCGCAACGAGGCGAGGTCTACGGCTGGAGAAACAGCAAAAAAAAAAATGCTCTAGGCTCACGAGAGCATCAGGAAAGCATTTCCCGCCGTCATGTAAGCCCGCAGCCCTTAGGAAAATAGTCTGTAGGTCTACATGCAGCTCATGCATGCCTGCGATACATACACAAAAAACACGTGCTCAGCCTCTGTGTTGTGCTGTGTACAGAAATAAACTATGCATCTCCTCACGGCGACAATGCAGCATTCATGAGAACATTCAACCGCTTGCTGGAACGTTGGTGATATACTTTAAATATATGCATGAACGAACAATGAACATCAAGGTTAATATTCTGCCGTGCTTAGATTCTCTACAGGAGACAGTGCCGTGCGTAGATTCGCCCTGGTGAGGAAACTTGTGCGTTTATCACGGTGCTGCAGCTCGGCCCGTCTTTGAAGTCTCGAGCTCGCGGCAGGGGCGTTGTGATCGTAAGATTGACACGGTCAGGTCTGCAAAGACAGCCGGAAAAAATGTTTTAACGCCGATCAAAACCGATTAACGTAGGTTGAGGATATGCGAGCCCACATGCGTACCAAGAACAGAAAGGTTACGACATGATGGAATTCGAACGCCTGTCGAAAATGGTGTAGTTTCAAACTAAATTTAGTCGCCACATGAAGATTAAAGTTTGCTAGGGAGACTAAGTTGGGTGGATGAGACTCAACTTATACATTTGCAACAGAAATGTTGGATGACAGAAAATGAATAGCATCATTCACGCCTGAAGCAAAACTGCCCTCCGAGGTCCGCTTTCGTTTCATCCTTCGAACGAATTGGAATGTAGTGTGTTGCTTCGTTAGTACTATCTGTAGGCAGAGCCGATGCCCATGCACACGTGGTTACGGAAGGGGGAGCAATTCCTTGCCGACGATGCCGAGGCCTTTGCGCAAACATATGTAGTCTTCCTCTGTTGTGGCTACGGTACGGTATCTGTCTTACTCCCCCATGACGCTCGGTCACAGGATCCCAGATCGTGCCCTACAGAAGGATATTGTGTTTTCCACACTGCATTAGCCTGACATGTCTTTTCAGTAGTCAGCCGGTTAGCGCGTTCGATTCTCATCAAAAAAAGGCACACACACGCCTGTCTGTCTGAAGCATTGCGGGTTTTGCCAGTGGTGTGTCAACTGCTACCTCGCTTGCGGTGGTAGCATATACGTTATCCAACGACGGCTGTTGTATGTACTGCTGTATGCACACATACGTACAGAGATCTACTGATGATCCAGATAAATGCATGGATTAGCGCGATTGGACCAGCATGTACATATGCAGAGGAAGGCGGTGCGGAATTTGAGATATCGATATCGATCCCATCCGCGCTTGTTTGCTTCTTATCCTCTCCCGAAAAATCCCAACGGCAAAAAAAAAGGAAGCGAGCGTGTCTCTTTCTCTTTGCGCGGACTATTCTTCTACTCCAGTACATCATGTCGCACGGCGGATGTACAGTACCGCTACGCCAGTGAGCTAGCCTCTCTTCTTCTTGTGCGTTGGTTTGCGTCCGCCTGGTGGTCGTGGATGACGAAAAGGTGCGGTTCCGGAGAGAGCGATCCGTTCACTGAGAGACTGTGATGACTGGCTCCGTTCATCACGCCTACCCTACAGCAGAGCAGCATGCTGCAGCATCAGTTGTCTATATGTAGTCTACACTACAACAACTGTGACCGCCTCGTTTACCTCATGGAGGCTGACGAGAGACTCATTGTAAGTTCCTTGGACAGACTTACACGCAGTACAGAGCAAAGAGAGAACTAGTGGTATTTAGAAGTAGTAGATGCAGCGGATCTATCTGCGTGTGTACTAATACAATATAACATACACCATGTACACGGAGCAGATGGACTACTAATGTACTGCTCTATACAACTGGTTGTTGTGGGGTCGTCCTGTTGGACATTGCAAATGCAAGGAAGGCCACCGGCAGTCCAGTGTATGATCAGCACCAACTACAGCGAGCGGTATGTAGAGCGGGGATGCTGGTCGTCAGGAGCCTGAGTTTGAAATTGATTTTGATTTCAAGCCTTTGTTTTTGAGACAAATTCGTGGAGGGCGAGCAAAGTCGAGACCTTCCGACAATCAGCGTGAGCATGGTTAGCGGCGCATATGCTCAGGGTTGCCTGTGGCAGCTTGTGGGCGGCGGCAGAACGGATAGAAACAGTGCCTGGAACTGCGTCTGATGACACCATTTTGCTCTCGGTCTATTTTTAGTCCGTTCTAATTCGGATATGTTCCGACTTTGCTGCTGCTGTGAATGCGTACATCGGCATGCGCTGCTGGGCCATGCTACCGTGAGGTTGCGAGTGAGCGCATGGTCCGGGGTCTACGCACGGTCCAGAGTCATCGCACAGGGGTGCGATTCAAACAAAATGGCTAAATGCTCCAATTCCATTTCCGCATAGGGTCCGGAGTCACCGCATCGGGATGCGATAACTCAAAACTTAGGGTAGTTGAGTGCCACCGATTCCAGGGCAACGTTCACCCCTGCAACCAGGCCAGTGCTGGCATGTTAGCTCTGCTTTACGGGTAGGTTATGGTCGCACACCACACGTGGAGGTTCAAATGAAATGAAACACGTCGGTACTCCAATGGATCGGTAAACTTGAGCGTTGTGCATTCATTCAACCAAAACACGAGAATGAAAAACATCAGCCATATGCCAAAATCATAAACTAACAGCAGCAAGTACCATGGACAGCAGCGCGGAACAGCAGCACTCCTACCTATGGTCTGCCTTCGCTACCAAACATACCTCAAACCGCGTCACCTCCAGAAACACTTAACAGCGCCAACCTCTGTTTTCCTGGGATGCACACACAAGAATGTTCGGGAGGTCAACCTGCCAATACTAGTACTACACAAGACAGCGCGAGCCAGTACGTTTGAAACCTCCGACATGATTGCAAAGCGATTGTGTACCGCGTGTGGGGTCAACTCGACGGCGGGAAATTATCTTTCGCCCGCGGGATTTCGTGGTTCGGCGCGTTTTATTTGGCCGCATTTATTGTTTTGTGTGAGTGCTTTTATTACGAAGTAGATTATATTAGCATCGACCGCGCTAATCAGCTGACAAATGAAACGACGTCAGTCGCAATACGATTGAAAACACAAAACACTTCCAAATGCCATTAACTCGGACCCCGTCAGGGGGCGGCATGGGGGAGACTTATCCTCCGGATCAAATACAGAAACGGCAGCAACAGAAGATACTGCACACGTCTTGAAGGCTGATACATTGTACTCGAGTTCGTTTCGTGTTTGTATGTATGTGTTCTTAATTATAGCATCGACAGCGTTAACCGGCTGACCAATGAAAAGACGTCAGTCTCAGCGCGGTTAAAACAGAAAAAACACTTCTAAATACGATTAACTGGGACCCCGTGAGGGGGCTCGTGGGGGAAACTAACTTGTTCTCCAGATCAAGGATAGAAACCGTAGCAGCAAGAGAAACTGCACACGTCTACGAAAGCTGCTACCTTGCACTCGAGTTCGTTTTGGAGTGCTTTCACCGTCATCCTCCTTCCTTCCAACTCCATCGTTCTCATGGTCGTTTTCACAGCAACTTCTCGTGTGTGTGTGTGTGTGTGTGTGTGTGTGTGTGTGTGTGTGTGTGCTTTCTTGAAAACCTAGTCATCCACCGGGCTAACTGCTTTGGTTGATTGATGTGCACGTGTGTGTGTACGTTGCGCGTGTCGCCTGCAACCGCAGCACAACTGACGTGTTCGTGCGTCTGCAAAGATTTTGCGAGCACCGCAACAACCAGAGTTATCGCACAGGGGTGTGCGTTTAAGCTTTTTGATAATTTCGCCTTCAGGGTTTACTCAGGATCGCACATACCGGAGTCATCGCACACGGGTGGCGCTTTATATCAAAATCAAATGATTCAATTCGCTTTCCGCTCAGGTCCGGTTTCTCCGTACGGTCCGGAGTCATCGCACAGGGTGTGATACAAATTTTAATGACGAAAATATTCAAAAAAGGACCGCACGGAGGTGCGCTGACTCGCAACCTTACGGTATAATAGTTCGCCCAATCCGCCAGTGTGTATTGTGCAGTGCACTTGTACGCTTTGTACGTTTTGGTGGTGTTGACGAAGTTTACAAGTGGAGTGGTTATTTTTGAGGTATTGTATCGCAGCTTGCCTCGGGCAACCGTGCTGGTCCTCAAGGAGTTTTTTTTGTTGAGGTGGTATGAGATGCTTTACGGTATAATAGTTCGCCCGATCCGCCGTGTGTATTGTGTACTGCACTTCGTACGCTTTGTACGTTTTGGTGGTGTTGACGAAGTTTACACGTGTAGTGGTTATCTTTTAGGTATTTTATCGCAGCTTGCCTCGGGCAACCGTGCTGGTCCTCCAGGAGTTTTTTTTTGTTGAAGTGGTATGAGGTGCTGGAGGTGCGAGGAGGTAAATCCGAATACACTCTGAGTAGTCCATATTGCACTGTAGCTTGCCTCGGGCAAACGTGCTGGTCCTCCACGATTTTATTCTTTGCAGGTGGTATCTCGTTTCCTCCCGGCGTCGCAAATGCGGATTTTCAGTTGAACTTCACTCACATTTCATTATTCCGGGCAACCATCCAACCAAGGAAACACAGCTTATTTGTCCCCCAACTTCAGGCATTGGTATCAACTTGTACATACAGCTCTCATTGTCAGTGCGCTGTACAAATTGGCAGTCAAACGCGGTGGAATAAGACCGACAGACAAACATGTCATGAGCGCGCGCTAAAAAACGAGAACAAATACAGCAGTCTAACAGCAACCGTCAAACGCGGTGGAAAAAGCACAGAGGTGTGCCCCTAATCTCTCGTCGGCAGGCTAATCCCTGGCCCGCTGTAGAATGGGAATTAATGGCAGTTAGGGAACTATTACACACGTTGGAGTTATAAAACAACAATGGATGCATGAATGCTTGGCTGTCTGTGTGTTCCGACGAAAGAGAGCCATCAATCATCAAGTTGTCAAGTGTGCATGCGAAATGCTGCGGAACATACTCTCGCGTCGGAAGTTGCGGCGGTGCGGCCCGAACCTCTCGTTTGCAGGCTAATCGGTAGACACACAGTCATTCCAGCGTCGAACGGGATATGCATCCTGTTGTAAGCTTGAAAGAGCCTTCAATTTGATGGCGGGTAGACACGTACAGTCACGAATTCGTCAATATCGGAGCAATTTGGTGCCGGATGCACCTGCTGCATGCTCGAGTTTCGTGCTTGAGAAGGCCGACCACCTACAGAGCCAAACGTTAATGCAGGAGGCGCCAATCAACCTGAAACTTGCTAAGAGCATCCGAAGTAGTGCAGGACGGCCCATGGTCTATTTCCTCGCCCCTCGGGCGTTTGGGTACAAAGAGCGCGTGGTTCGGAGCTTCGGAGTGAACGGCAGCAGACGACAGGAATTTTTTTTATTACCGTTCTAAAAAACCTTTTTAGACCGTATCGGTCTCGTAGAGGAACTTGTTTGGGAGCGTTGATTGGTTACTTCGAACTGGCTTTGGCCTGTTGGACAACCGACCACGGACACTTTTTTGGCCAAAAACAATTGTAATCTCCAGGTCTAACAATGTATTTCTAGCTTCACTCGATGCAAGATGAATGTCGAAGGAATGGGTATTTGTTGAGAAGCTGCAGTCTGATCAAGTCTAATTGTTGCTGGCAGGCGACGCCGGCCGCTGGGAGGCGGAATGTGATGTCGTACGCGGCGTATAAACCAGGTGGCTTTGAAACTTGGCATGTAGTTGTGTCTACTGTTTCATCTTGGACTCTAAGTTTGGTAGATGTCAGCGAGCAGGTTGGGGAGTTGTCAACGAGAAAAAAAAAAAAATGGTCTGCCGCGGGCGGCAGAATAGCAGTCGGATTTGGCCAAACGCTGTTTGTAGGCGCGCTCGCTCTGCTCGCCACGGGCGTTGAAGAGACTTGTGGGGCATCCCTATTCTGTCCTAGCGTATCGCGCCACGGCAAGCACAAGGCTGTATCTTTCTCGGTTGTGGAGAACGTCGTGCGAAAAAATGTATGGATTTGGCATCCAGGCGCTAGGCGCCTGTGAGCGGCTCGATACTTAAACTTTGCCGTTGCATAAGCTGCGATGCAAAGTGAAACGCTCGGCGCGTTGGCCAGGGCTCGTGTGTGCGGGGGCATGGCCGCGTGCGTCTTCGTTGTAGCGTTGTTGAGCTCAGAGCATTCAGCCGCGGCGAAAAAGCGCAAAAAGGCAGACACAAAAAAAAAGACGTTAAAGGAATGCTGATGAAGGTCGAAGCAAAATGCTGCGTTAGGCACCGGTGTCGCTTCGATTGAAATTCCTTTGACAGGGCCCTACAAGAAGGTACCGCCGCGATCTCGTGGTCGTAGCTTTCGCCAGCAGAGTTAAATCAACCGCGGTTGAAGTATCGCGGACAAATAAGTTCAAATTATCGCGGTCAAGATTCCTTTTAGATTCTTTTTTTTCCTTTGCTGAAACCAATCCTTTTCGGATTGAAACCGTTTCGTTTTTGGTCCTTTGGGCGTTGTTTGTTGTTTGTTTCTCTCCCATCATTGGACTCTGCCGTCTGCCCCTCTGGCCCCTATCCTCCACTTCTACTGGCTAGACGACCCAACCGGGGTCACATAGGAGGGGGGGGTGGACCCCCCTCCTGCGGTTCATGCCTGAGGTATTTTTATCGCGAGAAGGGTACAGCAATCCCTTCCCTCGCGACTTACGAAGTCGATTATGGTTTACTAACAAACGAGCTTTGCAGCGCGTCGCTTTCATCCTAGACCAGGATTTATTTAGTGAGAACAAAACTCTCCCTGCCGGGACTCGAACCCATGACCTGGCCCTTAGCAGGCTGCGAGGCTACCCACTAGACCACCGGGGCGAATCACATCCGGAAGTACCGTTGTTGCTGAGTGGGGTTGCTGAGTGGGACAATATCGGTAACAGCAACGAGGACTGGTATGTAGCAGCGTTCCTTGAACGCATATTTGGCAATGGCGTGACGAGGAAAAAAAAATGACGTGATTTCGGCTAGAATCCGAGTACACACGATACCAATTGGTCTCGCGCTTTCGTTTCGGTCATAAAATATGAATGAATCCCAGGACATCCGCAGCTTACCTTGCATTTGCTTGTACGATGTGGGGTGCGTTGCGGCTTGCATGTTGTGTGTTCGGTCAGTGTCCCGTTTGCTCACGTCTTCCTTCTTCCCCTCGCTGCCTAGGCAAGGTTTTGCTTAAGCATGACCAATAGCGAGGGGGGGGGGTCTTTCTAGCGAGCAGGGCTAGAGTCACCCTCAAGGGACCGATACCTTCTTGCTACGGCGCACCCGCCGCGAGGCGTGCGTAGTGGTGGAGTTGGATCGGCACACTGGTGCGTAAGGTACAAAGGTGCAGATGCGCGGGCCTCCAGGCCGTCGGTGGAGGCAACAATGCCCACCTCATCTCTGTGCGCAGAGGCAGACGCCATCAGAAAGGTGGACGGGCACTACGTACACGGCCCTAGGGTTTCTAGAGCGAGCTGTACTGTCTCAGTAACCTGATTTCGCCATCAAAGGAGGAGGGGACAGGTGGTGGGGTGACGAGCTGATTGGGCTGTTTGACCCTGTGGCGCGAGAATTTTCAGACCAAGAACCCTAAGTGCAACGAGGGAGAAAGCGAGGAACCGACGGGGAAGGACAGCAACGAGAGTGTATACGAAGCAGAGAGGGTCGAGTTGGTCGTGATAGGACTGGCCACCGCGGAACCGGAGCAGCGGAACCGGAGCAGCCGAAGCGGAGCATGCGGACGGCATCGAACCGTGGCGTACGGACAAACATCTCTTGTGTTTTGTTAATTGTTTTCCGTTTTTTCCCTGACTATCGGTGTTGGGTGTGTGTGATGACGTCAATGATTTTGTAGAGAGACGCGGCAGAGATGGCCCGGATAACCCGGGTGCCTCAATTGTGGAATGATTCCTAGTCAGTGTCGACGTTGACACTGCTGTGTCTAACACAAATGATCTGGATAGATTCGGGCGATGGTCAATTGCAATGATGGCTTTGGTTGGTTGTTCTTCTTCATCGTATGTGCACGGACTCATTCTGACAGCACTTCAGACAGCAGCTGCATACCCCGAGCTTGTGTACCATGCACCAAGGTGTTATTATTGTACAGACAGCACTTTAGACAGCAGTGAGCTGTAGTCGCCACACATTCATTGTGGTTGAGTTCGGGACAAGGGGGGTGATGCTGCTGCTGTAGTCGAATTGTAGCGTGTGGGCGTGTAGTTCAGTTGTGAGCACACAAACGTGCTGCAGGGATTGCAGGTGTACCTCCTCGGGCTGGTGTACCCTTTTCTTGCTAATAGTGTGTGCTCATTAGATCTTCTGATGGCTCTAGCATTTTTGTGACGACGGACCGAGTCCTTGCTAGATTTTTGGATTAGCAACTGACACGAGTTTAATGTGAAGAAAACAACAACAGAGTTCAATCTTGGATTAGGAGTAGGTGACATCACACCGGGTGCGATCTCACCGACCCCTGTGAGTATATCGATCGAATTCAATCTGATCTTAACAGTTTTGCGCACGCCGGTGCCATCTCTCCGCGCCTATTACGGTAGTCAAGAACCCAACACGGGTGCATGGTATGTACGGCATACACTAGATCTGCCGAATAAATAAAAGGCGACGCGTGGATGCACGTATATGAAAAAAGTGGGATACATGCCGACACATACAACGTGTAGAATCGACGAGACGCGCTTCGAGAACCATCGCCAACCCGAAGCGATGGATACACGGATCTTCCATGGCCTATCAACACACTAACAGGCAAGCGCGATACAACATCTCACACGCGTGTTCGCATCTTCTCTCGAGGGATTCCATCCTTTGTCGAAGCCAAGCCGCCGCTCTCTCGAGAGTGTACATGCCCCTGCCATTCGAAAAAACATGAACCGGGGAGGAACACGAGCACGGGTTACGCAAAGATGTCAGTAATACACCGGTTCCTTCACATTGTAAACGATGGGATAAAAACTTGTTGCGTTTTGGCTCAAATGAAAGTGGAAACTTGCCAACCAACGTTGAGGGGGAATCATCAGCCTCGTTCTACTTGTGGCGCAGTATCTCATATCCACCTCCTTCAATACGTGTACCCACGTGTATACGTATCATTTCGATGTTGTTTGTGCTTCGGCACCACTTCCCCTCGCGGCAGGGAATCATTCCTCATGGCTCTTTGTCAGGGGCACGCAGGAGGCCAGTCGGTACATTACCACGTATGCCCGGGGACCGTCAGGCATGCGTGGCACATGCAATCGACGCCTACAATCGCCCCTATTGGCTGAATGTCGCGAGCAGGCCTTCCCAACCAAACAAACTAAGGAAAAAATACAACAATTCGTTGCGTGACCAAGGAGACTTTTGGCTTGACTCCTGCGCAACACACACAAGTCCCACAGAAAATAGGTGACGAGTACATAAGAGCGAGCGATCAGACGAAGCGGGTCACAGCGGTAGGATCTGCGGCAAAAATACCGCTAGCCTAACAGCACAGACTCACGGACACGCGAGAAGTAACGGCGAGAAAAAACAACCCGCAAATGCTGCAGGTTGTACGGAAAACCGGCAATACCAAACGTTGACATGCGAGGATGCAACCGTGACATGGCCTTGCCCTCTTGGTCGACCCCGGGAGGCAAACCACCTAGACAAACTCCCAAAGGGGAGCCTTGTATAGCCTTGTACCGTTAAGGTTGCGAGTCAGCGCAGGGTGCGATCGATTTTCAAAGAGTAATTTCTCCACAACCAGGAGGGTGCGAACACCAACAGATACTTCTCAGGAAAGCTCTCGATGAGGTATTTCCAAAACCGCCCTTTTCGACAGTGGTGGTCTTGTCCTCGGTTGTGGAGAAACTACGCTTTGAAAGTCGTTTGCACCCCTGTGCGCTGAGTCGCAACCTTACGGTATGAATATAAAGGATTTCGACTCTTCTGGTGGTTGTGTTATTTTCTCTCTGGTGGGACAGCGTTTTCTCCAACACTTTCTTCTGCATGGCACTCCGAGGACCCGTCCGTATATTACCCGCTATGTGTGGGTCTCGTGACACATTTGTGGTGCCTGTTCTGGCCGCCAAAAGTCGCCGCGACTGGTTCTACTTTGAGGGGTTGGGAACCAAAAAGGCTTTATATAAAGTATACATCAAAACTGAAGCGGAACACTTTCTTAGCGGGGCGTTTTCGTGTTCTTCTCCTTGGCGGTCTGTTTCGTTCAGTTGCGCGTATATTTTCCATCATTTTGCGCGTTGTTCGGCTGTTGAGCACATACACGATATTGAAAGACCAGCTGGGCGCTGGAGCTCAACACACATGGTACATTGCAACTGAACCAAGGGGAACAAAGACCCCTACGAACATTCAACGGCAATGCCATCCGTTAGAATTCGACAAGCGGCGACAGAGTCTTTTTTCTTCAACTAGCCAACTACATCACACCAGCTTTCTTGTGCAGTCCCGCGTGTGCCGCAAACACAGCACAGCGGTCAACCATAGATGTAAACGGCGGTTTTCCATGGCCGCAGAGGGGACCAAGGCTCTTGATTTATGTTGCTCATGGGAACACAACACCGACACACAAGTCCTCTCGCACAAGTCTGGCAGCGGCCCTTTATAGTTCAATTTCAAAAAATCGAAAATTCAAAACCCAAATATTGTGGTAAGCAGTCAATGTCGGCAACCGTTCTTGGGGCACGTTGAGTATCTCTTTGATCCGTTGTCAGTGTTTGCGTGAAATAATCCCACCGACCATACATGGGAAACACGATCACACGAGAAGAGTCAGTGATCAAACGCAGGGAATACAGCAACAGGACCTGCAACAAAGACGCCACTAGCACACACTCGTGCACAACAAGCGAACGTCACGGGGGGAGAAAAAATACCTCCCACATGATGCAGGCCAGTTTGCAAGTAGCACGCAAAACCGGCGCTACCGAACGTCATGAAGCTGAGACGCAACCATGCGACCGTGATGGCATTGATTGGCCATGTCCTCTTGGGTCGCCCGCGGGAGGCAAGTCACATTAACTATCGCGATGTTTTTCGCACTTCGGCAGGTTCTCTGGCGAAGTAATATTGTCTCTCGGAACCTTCTCAGCGGCACGCAGGGGGTACGTCGGTGCATTAACGAGCATGCCCTTGGACCGCCAGACATCCATGGCACGTGTGATCGATGCCCGCCTTCAGTGACGCGACCGGGGAGCCATTCTGAACCAAAAAGGACTTCGCATGAAATGCAAAAGATGCTTGCATAGACTTGACTACAGTTACGTCTGAGCCCTGAGACGGCAATAGTTACATCAATGTAATACTAGAGCAAGATGATTCTTTTGGCGCATCAGTCTGCGGTCGTCTTGCGACTTTGTTTTTCGCCGGTCTTCACCCGCTGGAGCGAGCCAGTCTTTCAATCACAACGCCCTGTCGCGAGCTCGGAACTGCAAAGGCGAGTAGAGTTACAGCGCTGTGAATGCACGCAGCCATTATTCCAGTCATTGAGCTAGACATTGTGGTGCGGTGAATCAGTTTCAATCGATTTAGACAACATTTTTTTCGGCTGCCTTCGCGGACCTGACCGTGCTCATCTTGTGATCACAACGCCCCAGTCGCGAGCTCGAGACTCAAAGGGCGAGGCGAGCTACAGCACCATGAAAATTGCTAAAAATCTCCGGCACCAGGAAGAATCTACGCACGGAGCTGTCAACTCTACAGAATCGCGCAGCTGGTTGGTCAAGGCTTTGTCGGACAACGTCAAAAAATGTCACCGACGAGCGGCGGTGTGTACTGCCTGTCGTCGTGTTCGGAAAAGTTCAAGCTCAATCACCACAGAGCGTGGGTCGTGAGGTGCTGTCCAACGATCAACATGGATGTCGGCAAACGAGCCTCCTATTACCCTCCGCCTGCCACTCTTGTGTTTCTGCAACGTGTTCGGGCTCCTTTCTGGCGCACACACAAGGCTGCTTGTGTCGTTTGTAGGTGTCCTCATAAAGCCCGCGGTGTCTGGGGGCAAGCAGAAAGTAATATTCCTGAAGATCCATCGGTCTTAGACGCCCGGGGTGGTGATAAAATAGACCAAGATCAAATCGAACTCGCAAACTCCGTGTTCAATCTGTACAATAGTCGCAACCAACGATACAACTACGGCTGGCTGTAACATGCATGTGAACGGTAGACAGATATTGTACATTTGTGTGATGTGTCTGTGTACGTTGCCCTTTGCTTTCCGTCGGGTACACCCGCCTGTCATCGTGAACACACCCGCCAGAAATAACTACAGCCTATACCCTTTAGTACACAAACAAACGTTCAACCGTTTACTGCATATTTCCAGTCATACCCCGAGTGTTTGAATCCGACACAGCAGTCATGTCTTTTTCAGTCTACCCCGCAACCGCGCAACCACTAATTGAACTATGGCTGGCTTACAACATGCATGCCTGTGAACGGTAGACAGATAATGTGCATTCGTGTGATGCGCCTGTGTACGTTTTGCCTTTTGCTTCCCGTCGGATACACCCGCGTTCCGTCGTACCCTCCAGAAAATAACTGCAGGCTGTACCTTTTACTGTAGTAACCCGAATATTTGAATCTTTACACCGTCGTAGACCTTTCAGTCATATCCCGATTGTTTGAATCTGTACAAACCGCAAGCATGGTCTCCTCGGCACCACAACCTACCCCAGACTGCTTAGAGCCCTTCCTTTCCAGCTTCGTGCCCTTGGTGTGCTGTGTACAGTCTTCACCCACCACCCTTCCTTTCCACCATTCCTTGCAGCCAACTCTGAGGCGACGGCGCCTGGCGCCCGAGCTGGAGACCTTGTCAACAGGAACACTTTTGATTGCTGCGCAACGCAGACATCTTCTTACACAACATTACCAACACGTTACAAATACATGAAAGTGACCGAACGCAGCGGGTTTACAGCAGTAGGATCTGGTAAAGACGCCGCACGCCCAATAGCACACACTCACGAACGCGCGAACAGTCACGGCGAATGGAAAAAACAAATCTACATTACACCCCACAAAGTGCCATGATTCTGCCGTACGTACGGAAACCCGGCATTAGATGTGTGATGCATCGTCTAACAACATCATACTCGTCTATTGCCGTCAACTAGGCTTCGAAACACATGTCGGTTTTTAGACCAAAAATAATCGGCCGGATGGGGGGGGGGAGGGAGTACAGGCCCAGGATTTTTTTGCCGTGTGAAACTCATGTTCGATGTTGGTCTGAGCACCGTTCGGGAAAATCCTGGTCGCACCAGTCGGGGCCACACAGGAGGAAAGCCACACTGGAGTCTTTTTCCGAGAAGAATGCAGTCGTGTCTTGTCCTCGTCGACCACAAAGTCGAACTATTGCGTACACGCGAACTAATAATGTCCACATTGTTGGAATGCTGTGACAAAAAATCCCATTTGCATGACTGCACCGAGATTCGGACCCACGCCCAAAGACGTTGGAAGGCTGCAAGGTTACCTACTGAACCGGGTATATTCACCGGAAACTCTGACGAAACCGGGCATCTTGTTCAGACCATGTGAGCCGCTGTGCAAAAACATGCGCGATAGTTGGTAAAAATTGATGCCCATACTGTGCATGGGCCCTGAACATGTCAGGCATCAGAATGAGATTGTAAGTGGTACTCATGGGTGTGCGAGAAAGGGATGGGCACACCCATTTCTCTCCACTCGTGACTTTCTCGGCAACAAACGAAACAAAAAACAGCGTTATTGACACACCGCTTTTTGTGCTAGCGTTTAGTTGCGAGAAAGGTTGAAGTTTGTGCAAAGTCTATCGCAACTTTTCTCATATACGCTCTAGATGGGAGCAAAAGCCTGCAAACCTTTCTTGCGAAAAGCGTCGAAAAAAAGTATAGCGGCGATCTTTCTGCCACTCCACGTCAAGAACCTGCCCCTACCACACACACGCGCGCGATCCAGGCGTCGTATGTGCCGGGTTTTGAGACCACGGGCTCCCCATTTTTGTGGACTATGGGGCTAATTTGAGAAACAACAACTAACAACAAAAAAAGTCAGTCATAATCTGAAATCTTGTTCTGACCACGGGACCAACTTGCAGCTGTATGTACAGTACTCCCTCAACACACTTAAGTTCGTGTTAGGTGTGCACCGCTACACGAGCTTTCGCTGCCATCGACCCTTATCGCTATTTCGCTCAAGTTACGTACTCGCAGCATGATGCCAGAGTCACGTGCGCAGCAACACCATGCATGCGTTGAATGCGGACCGTCTGTTGCTGTCCCTTCCACTGCAACCCGCTGATAGCGACAGAAAGTAGGCGATGCACATCCTGCGCGACGCGCATCCTACGCCACCAGCGCCACCAGTGACCCCACGGAGACGATAGCATATACAGCACCAGCAACAAAATTCAAACTCCCGGGAAAAAAAAAAAGGGAGATTGCGGCACGCAGCGTGGAGGACCCTATTTGTCTCTTCAACCGGCCGTTCCCATGAAACACGCAAGGGACAGTCAAGGCCGAATAGTGTCGGCTATAGGAGGTGGAAGCCGCTCAAACTCGGGGAGGGGTCATCATTTGCGATTCCCTACCAAACCATACTTGAGGCCCCACGAGATTCTCACTGTGACTTGAGATCGGCATTTGAGACCGGGTCGGGCAAGGGGTGGGCTGTGCGAATGAAAATGACACGGACAGAAAAACTGAATTTAGATCGATAGAGACCCCAAGCTCGGTTGGGAATGAAGAAAAATCCCAAACATGAACAACACCAGTACAAGACGAGGGGGCCGTGCAATATGACGTGTTTGCGCCAGAAAAAAAATGCTGTTTTGATGCTAGTCTAGTTTACCAAAATATTAAGCATACCAGCTGCTCGCTGAGTGATCGACAGAGCGGAGATCATGCAGCTTGCTGCACACACACGACACACATCACATACATGCGTCACACAGCCGGGAGCTGACGGTCGCATGGCTCACGCCCTTGAGAAATAGTTAACTCTGAGGGCCTGAGGGTCTACTACTTCAGCACGTTCTCAGAGGACGCGGTTACCCGCGATTGGTTCAGGTTTTACTTACTGCGCCTCTGCTGTCGGCCTGCATTTGTTGGGTCTTGCTTGCCACAGATAGCACACAACTTGCGTGGTTGCGGTACCATAATATGGCAAGACTGCTCACTCCGTGTCGGGGAAGTTCAGCTGGCTTGAGATCATGGAGTGTGGCGGATACAGATGTGCGCCTGCCGCGCCTATCTGTCCCGCTGTCTAAGCGGTGCTTGTTGATGCTCTGTGGCAAACGATGTGCTCGGTGTAACCACGGCATATTCAACATTCGATGCCACTTGCCGATGTGCATGTCCGCGTCCGCAATGTCAATATGTACCTACCTGCACACCGTGACTCCGGACCGTGCGGAAACTCCGGACCGTGCGCTGACTCGCAACCTTACGGTAGACTCTTGGCACACCATAAAGAGAGACGGCTACAGCAGTATCCACTTCGCTCTGCAGTTTGATGCCTGTTCGTCTTCACGTGAACAATCGATTTCGATCTTTTTTTACAACCATTACACTCCTACCACAGTATTACAGAACATGAAGAAATGCGGCTGGAGATAGATAGTATGCTGCTGCGTGTGCCTGAGACGGACAGGAAGAAGGCTTTACGTACGAATTGTTGATGATGAACGAAAGGGTGGTGATGTCAGCTAACGTTGATGATCTCCACCGAGAGCCGTCCAATAGGAGTCGGGAGTCTTTTTTGGGCGAACGACCCGGCGTAGACAGTCCGGGAGGCAGGGGGGAAATCGCCCGATTTGGGCTGACTTCGCGGCGGTGGAGCGCTCTCGGCGCGCGACGGCTCAGCCCGCGACGGGCAGGCGGCGGTGGAAAGACTTTCCGGGGCACGCCCTGAAGAGGAGATGTCTTTCGGAGCTCTGTGGTGGGCCAGCGAAAAAATCGTCCCTAAAGTCTCGGGTTCAGTGTGGGACCTAATTCCGCCGCTGCGCTCTCAGCGCTCGAGAGAGCTCAAACATATTTGTCTAAACCTCTTTATATATTGACTTGGATGTGTATGGATTTCTTTTTTTCACTTTTGGCAGACGATATAGCCAACAGACCATAGGGAGCGTGGAACACGGGCTCTTCGGTGGCAATATAGGACGTGGTGGGATGTGTGTGATCACTCTCGGGCATGTGTCTGCCACAGGTGCTGCATGTCGCCAGTTCAAGCCGGGTAGGCAATGCCACCATGAGCAGGTGTCTCGCTTGCGAAAGCACGGCGGCGAACACGGCGGCGGATGCTCGTGGAGCCGTTGTACGGGGGAACATACAGCGTCAAAGAAATGGCAGGCTTCCACGAACCACAACTCGAAAAGCAAGCCAAAAGCACTGTCGAGGGTGCGGATTACATGACGAGCGCCGCCTGTTCTAACCGATACCTAGCGCATGTATGTAATGTCGCGCTTGTCAACAGCTTCCCCTCAATACCTACACCACCCCTCCCCACTCGCCTTTCTGCTGCATCCAATGGTTGTGTTTGTTGCCTTTGAGTACACTCGGGCGCCATGCGCGCACAAATGTTCCGTGTTCCTGCAAATGTGGTGTATGTTAGGAAACAGCGACACGGCACAGGGAACAGGGAATTCCGAGTTCCCTATTCCTTGTTCCCTGTCCAGCACAGGACGTTGCTGTTCTAATCAGGCAAATTTTCCCGGAAAATTCCCCGAACGGAGAATTGGGTGCAAATATACGGAGGCATTCTTTACCAAGAACCGGATCCGGGAGAAGGGCACGGGCCAAGAAGACCCTGCGTGCTCATTTCCCCGTTCAGGATACTTGACAAACGGGGCGCACCGTGGGCGCTGTAACATCACTGAGATCTCTATCAAAGCCTGCCAGACTCACGTCTTGGTCTGTTGTGGACATAATCTGGCGGCAGAAGCCGGGTTTAGTCCGTTCTTGGTCCAAACCGAGACATTGACGTGTTTGCGCAGAACACATTTTTGCTCATAACGACCAGTTCGGGGTAAAGTTAGAGTTCCTCCGAAGAAAATATTGCCTATATTTGTCGAAAACATCGGCCAGATAGGAAAATTTGCAAGCAAAATTTGAAAGGGTAGGGAACAGACAACGACAACCTCGAACAGATACCCCGAGCATCTGTATCCGCCGCACACCGCACATACACCCAGGCCGAGTCCTTACGAACAGCACCGTGGGCATGTAGTCATGCGCCATGTGCTCCTATTTAAAGAAAGCGGGCTGTGTTGTTGTGTGGCAGAAATGTGCAATTTGATTTCTGCACAGGGTTCGGAGTTACCGCACAGGGGTGCGATGACTCGCAACCTACAGTAGGGTAGTTGAGTGCCAGCGATTTGGGGGCAATTTTCACCCCTGTAATCATGCCAGTGCTGGCATGTAGCTCTGCTGTATGGGTAGGTAGAATGGGTCATCGTCGCATACCACACGTGGAGGTATGGAGGAAATGAACCACATTGGTTTTTCCATTGGATCGGCAAACTTGAACATCGTCCATTCAACCAAAACACGAGAAGAAACAGCAGCCATCAGCCAAAACAACAAATAGCAGTAGGAACCATGGAACAGCACCTTGGATCAGCAGTACTATTGTACCTATGTTCTACTTCTTTCGCTCCCAAACACGGTTCAACGCCGTCACTACCACAAACACCTAACAGCGCCAACCTCCGTACTGCTGGGATGCACACACAAGAACATTCGGGCAGACTACTGGTACAACACGAGAGGAAAGCGCGAGCCAGAACGTTTACAGATCATCCATTGATCCCCTCCCGCAGCCCCAACCCATGGCCCATCCAATAGCTCTACATCGCTGTCGTCTATGATCTCCACTTCATGGTCACTGTCCCCCTCGGGGGGCAGCAACTTCGCCGTGACCTCCTTCTCTGCAGAAGCGATCGGGCTGGCGCCAGATGCAGATGACAACTCGGGTAGCTGGATCGGCGGGAGAGTCACGCCGAGGTGTTGTGCTTCCAACTCGGCGAGGTGCTTGAGTAACCCCTCACGGTAGCCTTCACCGAAGTTGTGGGTGCACCACGCGTCGTCCTCGCTACCGTCGAGGGCAAGCAAGCGTGAGGCCGCATACCTTGAAGCACATCTTGACCGTTTCGATGGCCACCGGGCTAACTGCTGTGGTTGGCTGACGTGCGCGTGTGTCCGTACGTTGCGTGTGGAGCCTGCAACCGCACCACAACTGACGTGTCCGTGCGGCTGCAATTTTTTTCCGTTCTCAAGTACCGCACATACCGGAGTTATCGCACAGGGCTGTGCATTGAAAACTATTGATCATCAGCCGCAGCGCGAAGCGCAAAAGAAGGCTCAAATATCGACCTGAGTTTCGCCGCGTGCGTGTTGCAGGGGCCCGAAGTTTGATTTCCGTGGCGCATATTTATCGCACCTTTGGGACCAGAACGAGACCTGTAGGGCACCGTTTGACCATCTGTTCAATTTTGAGGACGAAGAAAAATTATGCGCCCTGCGTCACACGGGGTTGGTCGTACTTCGGCAACAGATGGCCGTGCTTCATAGGCATATGTGACCCAAATTCGTAGGTGATCGCACCCCCGGATGCCCAGGAATTGTGGAGAGGTAAAATGCCCAAGCTGTCGGAGATTGCACACACACACAGCCACGCGGTAGGTAGAGTTCAAACCCCGACAAGACAACACCACATCTACAGAAGGCGAACAACAGGACGCTGATCCGAGACCAGCTATCTATGAAAGCAGGAGGGGTCGGGCCTATACGAGTTGTGCGCAGTGGGTATATTCATGCGCCGTATGTAACCTGGCGGGTGTTTGTTGATGTTGAGTGGTGCAAAACCGACTGCTGCCAAAACAACAGTAGACCGATTATCACAAACGAACACATACACATGCAGACTGCTTACTTTCACTTGGCGGGAAACTCGGAAGGCGTGAGACGAATGTGGCGGGCAAGTTGAGCCTGACGCAATATTTGCCATCTGTCTTGTCACAATCCAATGTCTGCGCTGCTGATCGTGCTCCTCGACGGTGGGATGCGTGATACTCTCCCCGCCAGGTACATGCCGATTGCGTACCACTTCCAGATGCCCTAATGTGCGTGTTTGCGTCCTCACAGCGGGAAGACTTCATAATTTGTGTCTTCGTGGGTGTGTGCATATGCACCAACGGAAAAGAGACAACCGCATGTAAAGTGCAAAATTCTGAACCAACGGGGCCGCACATACAACCATCGGTCGCGCCGATCGCACACCTGTTCCTCTGGTGCACGCGTAGCTACACCACAAACGATTCACGCTGCTGTTCATGTAGGGCTTCGTGCACCATCAGCATCGCAGATAAGACTACTGCAAGGTATTGAGTCGCTGCCCAGCGGCTCATTACCTCGCCTTATCTAGTAATATCGCCTCCAGGGTTGCTACAACATACCGGAGTCATCGCACATGGGTGTGGAGTCATCGCACGGTCCGGAGTCATCGCACCCCTGTGCGATGAAAATCAAATGGCGAAAATACTTACTAACGACCGCACGGGGGTGCGCTGACTCGCAACCTTACGATATCCCCCTATGTACGTGGTTTGAGCCGGATATTTTCGGGAAGATAGATCAAATCAACCACACATACTACATGTTATTCGGAAGCAGTCCGTATTTCGGGGTACCCTATTGTGGTCCTGCCTTATTGTGGTCCTCAATCAATCAGAGCGGTAGGTACCGCAGTGACAAAGGTTATGTCAAAGATAGAGAGGGGTGGCAAAGTTTTTCTTGTTTTCAAGAAGAATAAAAGTACTTGCAGTAGGCTCGTGCGTTGTTGTTAGACGCGTTGTTACCATTGGGTCATTTACCACACAGCAGCAGCAGTGTTGAACTGTGGGGGTCTCATTTAATACAGAGAGGGGGGGTGGTGTTCATCATCATCATGAATGCGGCCCGCACCTCATAAATGCGCCCCGCACCTCAAACACATGCGACCCGCACATTCCGCACGGAAACGCAGCCCACATATGTATGCCTAGAAAAATCCAAAATGCGGGCCGCAAGAAGGAAATGTGGTCGGATAAACGTTGCGTAGCGAGACAAGCATGCACGCACATGGCAGCATCGAGATTTGTGGACAAACGTCGCCGATAAATGCTGGGTTGTACCGTGACCTGGCGAGAGTGCTAATAAGGGACAAACTCTGGGGATGGGCATGGCGACCTTTCGCACTGTATGTATTGATGAAATGGAGGGTGAAGGTTGCGATGGAGAGTGAAATATATTTTGTATTCGGAACACAAAAAATACAACCATTTGATTCCTGACGAGGTGTACATATATTGCTTCTGAATCAACTGCCCCACATGCACTTTCCAGCAGCCGAGGCATTACGTAGTGGCGTCAGTAGCGGTGCAGAGCAATGCAGACCGTGCAGACACGGCGGGGGGTGGGGTCGGGACGTTGGAAGGCATGCATATGTGTGTGCACAAGTGCACACGGCACACACACGCAGATATATGCGGAGGTCAGTCTGAACAACTCCACAGAACATATGCATATCGTATGAATATGTACCAACGGGCAACGTCGAGACAGACCCACGGGCTCAGCCAACAGAGACATGGCACACTGGGTGGCCGGTATTACGTAAGATCATCGGGACACTGGTGTGGTATGTGACTCTCCTGGCATATCGAGGCTCGGTTGTGTATGTGTAGAGATGGGTGAGTTCTAGGTGCGAACACCGGCATGCCCCTTTCGACTGGTCACAAAAAATGTTGACCCGCCGCCATCTCGACGAAAAGAGGACGATCACTCGCCGTCCTGTGGCCAACCCACCAAGCACACCGAGAATTTTGTCTCTGGCACAGCTTTGTGGTTGTGGGTTGTGCCAGAATGTAAACCATCAGTTCCGGATACGAGAAGAGAGACAAGTCAGTTTCTCTCCGTACGTCATGAATACTCCCACGGTCTGGTGATACTTTTGTCGAGGCCTATATCAAACTAGACATGAATCTCTCCTTTCGCTTCCTCCGCCGATAGCTAACAGCAGTAGCAATGCACAACCTGCTCCCGCCGTCTCGCCCTCTTGCTGGGTGGTGCGTGTGTGTCTCCCTCCCCCCTTGTCCACATGTATGCCTGGCTCATATGTCTGGCTCCAGATGATGGTGTCTTGCTGCGTGAGCCTACGTACGTCTGGTCAAACAAGCCTCCTCCTCCAAGTCGGGGACGCCTGAATACGACATTTACATTCTGCACAGATGCTGTGCTATCTCGACGCACCAACCACGGAATGAAAAGGTAGCAGTTGGGACAGCTCGGGCAAAATATTTACTTGTTATGCGTGAGTCGTAGATTGCAATTTGGTGCCTTGATGGTGAAATGGGCTCCAGTCTACTGCGTATTTATCCAGCCAACTCGCCAGTCACAGACAGACGGACGTCTATGGTGTATCCCCCCCCCCCTCCACCCATGACGAGGATAGAGTTCACGAACTGTTGTGACAGGGAGGGACTGCACTGCCTAGCAAGGGGACAAGGAGGCAGAGAGCATGAACACTTCCGGGCGAAACTGACCAAGAGAGACAGCCAAGAGTGCTTGGGGGTTGACATCGAGAAGCTGTCAAACTACGTAAGGAAGTTTGGATGGAGGGTTTGCATCGCGAACATGATAGAAACAGAGAAGGTGAGGAGACAAGAGGCGAGGGCGACCGAGGCGAAGAAGGGACCGAGCGGGGGAGGCGAGCAGGCAAGTCAGAATAACGCCGAGAAGAAGCGGAAGGCGAACGATAGAGTGCGCAAAACCGATTCCTGGTCAAGGCACACTTGTTTGACGTGGTGGAAGTGGTGGTGAAAACGAAGTTCGAGGAAAGCCTATGGCTTAAGATACCTGGGGAGCAGGGTGAGAAAAAAATGTTTCTAGGGAACGTATACGTCCCACCGTCGTCGAATTAAGTAGCAAGCAAGGCACAGGAGAACTTTGGACAAATTGGCAAATTGGGGAAGATATCCAGAGGTTCAGTAGGAAGGGAGAAGTTGTCATNCCGATTCCTGGTCAAGGCACACTTGTTTGACGTGGTGGAAGTGGTGGTGAAAACGAAGTTCGAGGAAAGCCTATGGCTTAAGATACCTGGGGAGCAGGGTGAGAAAGACTTGTTTCTAGGGAACGTATACGTCCCACCGTCGTCGAAGAAAGTCGCAAGCAAGGCGCAGGAGAACTTTGGACAAATTGGGGAAGATGTCCAGAGGTTCAGTAGGAAGGGAGAAGTTGTCATGGTGGGCGATTTCAACTCCAGAGTAGGGAAAGCTTCCAGTAGAGGACAGGCGATCGGGCAGCACGGAGAAGACAAAGTGAATGACAACAGAGTGAGGATGCTGGAATTCTTGGGAAGCAACGAGCTGATGGTGTTGAGCGGTAGGACGGAATGCGTTGAGACGGAGTTTAGCAGGCAACGGGCAGTCTGCAATGGATACTCGATCCTTGACTACCTTCTGGTAGATATGGGGAGCACGCAGATCCCAGCGCTGAGTGCGATAGATATAGGTTCGACCGACCACTTCCTCATATGGGCAAACATCGACCGATCTAGAAAGATGGAAAGTAAGAAACAGAGG